>CANNZV010004086.1:0-47588 GCA_947561585.1 Caprella mutica
GGCTGCGTTGCTGAAGCCCGAGAAGTGAGAGACATGAGATATGACCTAATGAGAGAATGCAAAGAGGTTATAGGCGAAATTAACTCCATGCTCTCAATATTAGGAGAAGACAGGGTAACTAACTCAGAAGCCATGAGCGTAAAAAGCAGCTCTTCTATCTCTCTTAAGGATGAACCTTCCCAAGATGCAAAGTTACCTCCACACGACGTTCAGTCCTACATGGAGCAGTCTCGTCGGCCTCTGGAGCAGCCTCGTCAGCCTCTGGAGCAGCCTCGTCAGCCTCTGGAGCAGCTAGAAGTTTCTTACGCATCAATGAGACTCAGGGAAGATCTTCTATACAATCCCCGTAACCTCTACGGCGGTGAGCCACACACGTTTTGGACATGGAGAGACAGGCTACGAAGAGACATGGCAAACTCTCAACTGTCTGTGACGGACTCCATCTACGTCATTCAGGTGCACACCGTAAATAGACCACGTAGTGTAGTAGACAATCTGCTTGCTTCCTCTCTCGGTATACCTGAGATTACCCTAGAGACAATATGGGATACTTTGATATCCAGATTCGGTACTTCGTACAAACTAGCTGAAGACCTGCTAGATAAAGTCTCTGCCTTCCCGTGATACAGTCGACAGAACAGGTGCATCTTCTAGAAGACTTACTTGACCTGTGTCGGATAATAAACTCCAATACCCCTAATTCTACAGAGCTACAACAGATGAACCTATCCTGTGGGATGAAGAAGACCTGGGAAAAACTTCCTGACAATCTGCAACAGAGATGGCGCAAGACGTGGTACGACTTCGAACATGCCACAGGGTACGAACCCCAATTCAGCAACTTCGTGGAGTTTCTTCGCAGGTTGGTCGACGAATTCGGCATCCCTTTGTTCAGATTCCCTCCGCTCAGGGGAGGAAATGTCAAGGTTTTGAAGACTGAGATGAGGGATAAATCAATTCAGTTACACATTCAACGCTCTTGACCCATAAAGAGCTCTCTCATCCCCGCCTATGAAAGAGCTCTTAAATGACGGCATAGTTGGCTACGACAAGCGTAGAAGGCACGTGTTTATTTCTTTCCAAACTAATTCTGGACAAGATGGAAAGGAAATCATGTTAACACTCTTAGCGTGTTGCAAGTGGCAACATAATCCTCTTAAAATATAAAAACAAACTATTTGCGTCCATTTTCAATTATAGTAGACTCTAAGAAGGTGGAGTAGAGGTGAATTAATTAGAGAAGTTAGCTACTCTTAAAATGATTTAGTGTTAATAATTATAAACCTGTGTAGGTAGAAATATCTTTTTTTTCATGATACTGTTCTCTCAATTCCTGGCAGTAATATAGTTATTGAGGTTGTCTTGTCTGTGACTTTAACTGGGTTACAAGTCAGGGGGGAGTGTGTCGGCAGTCCAGTCTTTCTCATAATACATAAATATTATTTCATTTATTCATATATTTAACTGAACAGCACATCTGACAACTCAATATTTAACTCCAAACCTCACTTCAAATACTCTCCAATCCTAATAGCGTCAGTTCAATTCCAGCTAGCATCACATACAGTTCTTAGGCTATAGTGACAGATAACTCTACAATCCCCATATTTTCCTTGCTAATCTAATTGTGTATATAGTAACTTGGAAGCCCCATATCGAGTGAGTGAACTTTTGATCTATATTATCTAATATGTTAAGATGTCTTGTAGTTGAACTTGTTAGTTATGTATTCGTATTTTATAGTGTTAGGTATCAATAGTTTGTACCTGATCGGTGTTTCGTGAAAGACCCTAGCGACTGATATAACACTATCTATATGGGTTTCTAATCTGTAATCTTTTCACTATGAAAAGAAACTCTCCCTATTAGTCTAGTCTTATTATATTAAATACCATGGTATTCCTTTACAAATGTTTAAAGCTATGTAGCCATATTTTCCTAACGTTAAATTTCTTCTGTCTGAACTAGGTTTTATAGCAGCACAAGTTGAAACTTTATGCACTCTCATATTGTAACTAGGCGTACCATTCTAGTTCTTGTATATTGTACCATTGACTATTTAATTTCGCCGTAACTAACTTCATTTGATGTTGCCGTATCCATCCTTATTCATCTTTCTAACTAGAAATTTGTTGCCACTTTCCTGTCCTATTTCTTCAATTAAGTCCCTTGTACCTTATATACGTGCTTTCCAATTTATTCATTGTAATTTTGTAACTATATTTTTGTGAATCGGTTAAACTAATTTAGGTATCTTTGTGTCTTTGCAGCCACGTCTATCAGTGAGGAATAAAACTTTCAACAGTTTCACATGGTTCTATTCAGTCCTAAAATAGTTCCGTGACACTTATACATTTTCTACTTATAGAACATATCCTCACTTTTTATATGAATATCCTTAAAGTAAAATTTTAAAACCCAAAATAAATTTATTAGCCCTTTCACTAAAGGAGATTAACTTTGTTAAGCTCTGATATACATGTAGCTAATTAGCACTAACAAAGCCAAATCAGTTACAATAGCACAGGTAGAAATTGAATGTAAATAATATAAGTCCGATTTGTAATAATGTACACTGGTACATTCATTGCAATTCTGTTATTTTCCAAGGTTTTAATTTAGTTCACTATAATTAAAATATAACATGGTTGATTCAGTAACTAAATAAAATTTAACATACCTTTAATCTTTGAAGCGTCACCAGTCTTCTTCACATTTCTTGTTCCATTAGGTACACCATAGATTGGTTCACGAATGTAACCACCACCATCTGTGGATTGAACACACATCAATTATGTATTATTATCGCACATATATTAAAATAGAATCATATTTAAATTACAATTTTAATATTACCGTTTAAACAGTACACAGATCCGACAATTGCTTGAGAAGCATCCTTTACATCCAATTCTTCCACAGTGGATTCTTTTTGAAGTGAAGAATGCAAGTACAGGTCTTGCAGATGGCAAAACTTGCTTATTGTGAAACTATGACAGTTGCAAGATCTGAGCTTGTGCCTGATGTCTTATCTGAATCTGTGATTGTCTGCTATGGATTGTGGCTCAACATGATGTTCGTCTTCTACAGTTGATTCGAGATCATTTTACTCTTGCTTCCAGAAATACCCTAAGATCAAAATCATCGCTCAGCTCTGGGATAGTTGGTAGCTTTTCAAAGGGAAACATACGACCAGGGGAAACAATCGGGTCATTGGTGATTACAGTTTCGCTGTCTAAGTTAAGAATTTTCCATCTGTCATTTGACAAGCTTGCAGTGTTCGGTAAACTGTTGGAAAACACTGCAAGCTTTAAAGTGACAGAAAAACGCTTATATTGACCTCTGTACTTTCCAGATATTAGAATACCATTTTCAAAGATTCGAGTGCACTGTAGTCAAAATTGTTATGAGCAGATCTTGAGACGTCAAAAACAACTCCTTTCGCAGTTTTATCAAAAAGGGAGGCCAAATCCCTACAATTGATCATGCCATCAAGGTACTGATATTTGTACAGTATATTGAGATATATGCAGAGGAAACTCTTTCCTCGATTACCGGTAGAGTCAACAACCCAGAGTATTTTTCTTAAGTCTTGTCTCATCAAAGTCTCTATACCTGAAACTGCCATTGGTAGAGAAACTTCCCCTTCCATTCGTTAAAAAGAGTGTTTTTCTTGAAGATCTTGGATGGCACTGCTGATTCTATCATAATAAAAGGATCTCTCAGTATACTCCTTGGATGCTTTCACTTGCATTGCAATCTGAATCTAATAGTCCTTGAGTTATGTGTTCTGTCGATGCTGGCTGCTAGCGCACATTAGAGTCTGGTAGATTTCCTTTTTTTTAGCGGAAAAATCTCCATCAGTTGTGAAATTACCACCTTTAAAATCTATATTTAAATTATGTACATTAAAACCACACTAAAATTGCTGAGAAATATAAGAAGTCATCTTAAATACTGGAAAATCATCTTAAACTCTTTCGAGCATACGGATACAACTTAGATGTCCTAGAAGTAAGTTTATACAAGGGACTTTGAACAAGCAGTTAGAAAGGGAAGTAAAACCACGCAACATTGTTTGATAAAATTAATTATAGACTATAAAAAACTACTCCTGACATTGCTGTCCTTTTACACTGAATGTAAACAAAGGGTTCTAGATAAATTCCACCACGGAAGATTCCACCGCATAATTATGGATTTCATTTACAGAAGGTATAACATTTTAATATAAACTGATTTAAAGAATTATTTTTAGTGGTAGCCGGACAACATTCCACTAGTTTTTAGTTTAAGAAATTATAAGAATATGTTATGTCAAGGCCTAAGGCCTCTTTCACACGAGTCACTGAGTGAGCGTCACTGATGGCGGTCACCAGTTGCATCGTCTGCAAACAACCATGGTAGAAAACACTCAATCTAAAGAATACTTTTATCATTTGAGGAGTTACTTCTATTGGCTTCACTGCTCAAGAAGGAAGAGACGCTCTCTTAAAAAAACGCGTGAGATGTTAACATTAGTTCTAAAAGATATTCCCTTATGTTGAGAAATTCTCACCTTTAACTGCATCATGGTCTCACCGATGTAAGTAGACTGACTGGCACTGTCCACATGAGTATTTATAAATGAGACCAGATGACAGTAAAGGTGGGATTTTATCTTTATGATGGAAAAATGAGCCAATAGTGGTTGCATTTTTGAAAACAAAATTTAGTTTAACTTGAGGATAAAATTTGTCAAGTAATGAATTAAGGTCTTTTTTACATTTAATGCTTGAATCACCCAAATAAGGAAGAGATACGAAAATGTCAAATTTAGGAACTGTTAATTTACGTTTAAGTGGAGTATGAACAGAATTTAAATATTTAGAGACAAAATTATCAAATAAATTTTGAGGATAACGATTACCAGAGAAAAAATTACGCAAGTGTGATAATTCGGCATCAAAATCTACAGTTAAAGGTGAGAATTTCTCAACATAAGGGAATATCTTTTAGAACAAATAACCCCCATAGCTCCCCACCTTTCAGTTCAATGTTAACATTAGAGATGGGACGATACCGAAATTTTCACAAATACCAATACCCAGATTTTCACTGATGTCGAACTTACTAAATATTGTTATCGCCAATTTATAGTTACTATTAGAATAGGTATTGTTTACATAAATATTATGTTCGAGAAATTTAAAATTCAATTGGTATCGATACTTTTTTACCAACAGTCAACACCGATATGAGAAAAATTGCCGATACCAATTCCGATACTTCGACTCATCTTCATTTAACATAAAGAAGAGACAAATATTTACATCATACACTTTAAAATAATTTATGCTGCTAATTTTGAATTCTAAAATTTCTTTCAAACCACAAAAAAAAAGGAAAATTATTTGGATACTGCAGACAGCGGGCTTACCTCACAAAAAATTGCGTCACTGAGTGACTTCCTATGAAAGCTACTATTAATATTGTACCCCACAGTCAGTGACGGCAACTTTCACTGCAAGGAAGTTATAGCACAGATCATTCAATATAGGAAGATGTCACACTACAGTACTTTCAATTTTCTAGCGGCACTTGTCACCGGGTCTGGTCTGTTGTGATGTAATGATTTGATATAGTTAGTACGTCATTAGTCTGTCACTATAAATGTAAGCTTTGTAGAATAAATAAGTTAGTTCGTAGGTAGACATCCAGTTACCGATCTGCTCTCGCGAGCTACACACCTTATCTCCAGTCTTAGTTATTGAGACATTAACTTGTGAGCGTTCTAGTGGAGATACTCTTTCAGTCTCTTTGTAATAACCCTTGCTTGACTAATGAATATATTCTCTTTAAGTGTTAATTACATTACCATTATTACCCTAAATACAGTTAAGCTTGGACCAGAGGCCTGAGGTCGGAACCATATTGGCAAGGTGGTTCTAGGGCATGGTACCATGAGTATTTAGTAGAAAGAGATATATTGAGAAAAAGGAATCTGAAAATACTAAATAGAGTAGGATCCTATCACACGTAACCCATATAGTGAAACGTTATAAGGAATAAATACATAACGTCACATTGGTGGCCGTATGGTGCGTGATTAAGTAATTCGAATTTAATGTGCGGAAATTCAATTACTAAAGTAAAAGATTGAAAGCTTTGTAGTTTACCAAAAACTAAGTTAACCATCTGATTGGAGAGTATTTGATTACAGCAAGACCGGGTTTTGCGACCCTATATGAAGGTACGATTCAATTAAGGTGTTCAGTTTTTGTGATTAAGTATAAAGATTATTCAACTCAAGGTCAAGCAAACGGCATCTCGAAAATTATCGGAAGGATAAGGAGAGTACAGATGGCCTAATTTTTGAAATTTGAATGAGCAGAGACAATCAGCGAGACTAACCAGTCTGAAGAAAAAAAAAATCTGGAAGAAACTGGAAAGCACGGAGGGAGGAAGCGACATTAAAGGGTAAAGCATTGCACGTTGGCGAATGGTGATGGAAAACATTCGATTATAAACAACATGCAAAAAAGCCGTAAATCAACCAGAAATTGAGAGTCTAATTTGTTTAAATACTACATCTGAAAAGTATTTATTCAAACTGCTACATTCAGTGAACATTCAACATTCAGTGAACATTTAACATTCAGTGAACATTTAACATTCAGTGAACATTCAACATTCAGTGAACATTTAACATTCAGTGAATATTCAGTTAACATACAGTGCATGACATTCAGTGCACAACGTTCAGTGAACACTCAACAGTCAGTGCACAACGTTCAGTTAACAAGTTAACAGTTAACGTCATAACAGTTAACATCAGAGCAAAAATCAACGACAAAACCTGATAAGCGGGGCCCACTGTACATGGAACCGGAAGTTGAGTATAACATATAATGTGTAATGTCATCCTTGCTTTTTCAGTCTCATTTTTGAAGCGATCAGAGTAAGTTCTAAGTGTTAGAACTTAGTCCAGTGGGGAATAAATCTGTTCTGTTTACTCAAGAGTTGTTGTTGGTGAATAAGCAATAAGCAGAAGGTAATAATTAATCATTATTGCAGCAGTTATAATTATAGGATGTATGTGTGCATGCATTTCTTTTAGCTTTGAATTGCTGAGTGTTGTTATTAATTGACAGGTATAAATATTTTATATATATTGATTTAACAAATATTGCTCTATATTTGAATAATATAATTTATTTATTATTTGAATGATTATTTTTTATGTTTGAAGGATTATTTTTTTTTCCTTTTTGGTAATATGTGATTACACGTGCACTACACTTGTTTAAGTACACAATAGCACTTCATTAGAATAGGAAACATATGCCAACTTCAGAAGACGAAGCGATAAATTCTGAAGCTGTAGAACTTAGATCTGGAAGAAAAACTAAACCGAGAATACAGAAAACTAAACAGAACAAAACACCCCCCAAAGAAACACACATAGAACAGAAAGAGAACATACATAGGAAAGAGAAACAAACAAACACGGAAAAAATGTCGGTTGAATTAACACAAGCTCAACTCCAAGAGATAATTAAGAGCAGGAGTACAACATTAATTAATTCTGATTCGTTGCCGATATTCAGAGGAAGAAGAAGGCCAGAAGATCCAGCTTTCGAGGAGAAGAACACGTTTAAACAACATCTAAGTCTATTGAATAATCATATATCCAGCTTAGGGGATAAAGACGACATAGAAAAAAAGAAGATACTTTTCAGGAGAGCTGATTGCAAGCTAGGAGATTTTCAAATTACTGTTAATAACGTTGTTAACGGTAAAACATTTAAAGATAGCACATACCAAGAAATATGCACGGTACTATAAGACATATATGTGCAGAAAGACAGCAAGGATATCTACAGTGTATGTCATGAATTATACACTAATAAATTGAAAGATGAAACTACAGCTGCCAGTGACATTTTAAGTACATTGGAAAAAATTGGCGAAGTCACAGATTATATTTTAAATGACGACACAATGAACGCCCAATTTCCAATAAGGACAGCAACTGAAAGCGATGAATCATTCACACGCAGATTAAAAAAGCACGCAAAAGATCTTATGAATACATCAATGTATTTAACAATATTGGGTCCACAGATCAACCCCAGTATCATCAAAGGAGTCATAGAAGGTCCTTTCAAGACAACAGCTAATTTACTGTCTGCTACAACAAAGAAAATAAGATCTTTGCCACATGACAAAAAAATTCTAATACCAAAGAAGAATTTCAATGACACAGAAACTTTTTTGATAGAAAAAACTGAGGGTGAGAATTAAGGCAATATTCACGAGGATATGCAGGAAGATGCAGAAGCATACTACGCATATAATGCAAGAAACAGAGCAGGTAGGTTTGCACGCAGAAGCAGATTCAAATACAATCACACAGGCAGAGCATATGTACACAACACTAATAACCCCCACCCTACCCCTACCCCCCACAGTAACAGTGATACAATTAAGTGTTACCGATGCAATAAATTAGGACATATAGGAAGAGAATGCCGAGCTCAACAACCTCTTAATCAAGGACAGGACAAGGATTTTCGAAAGAACATGTAAATACAAACACAAGTAAAAAACCAGGTACGGTTCACGTGAAAACGGTCGGTAACTCCGTGTACGCATGTGAATTGAACATGAATAAATTAGATCCAGTGCACGTTAAATTCAATGGTAAAAGTAATTCATCACTCAATACAAAAAATTATTGTGAATGTAAAAATAAGTTCGATTTATTAAAAGAAGAAGAGTTAAGCGTTGAGGATAAAAAAACGAGCGAAACGTATATAACAGTTCAATTAGTAAAAAATAAGGATGAATTAAGCGGATTGACGGACTGTCATTATACGATAAAAGGGACTTCTAAGCCAACGATAATTTTACATAGTAAAGAATTTGATTGGGAAGCTTTAATAGATTCAGGAAGCGAGAGAACAATTGTAAACAGTCGTAATTTTAATTACAAGGCGAGTCACGAGGACATAATGAAATCGGACGTAACTATTAAAGGCATAAACGGACGTTCCGAAGTAAAAGGTGAAATAAATTTTGAATTAGTATCAAAAAAATCAAACAAGCAAAGAGTAAACGCTTTACTAATCGATAACAACAGCTTACCATATGATGTAATATTAGGAAGGGACGTGTTAACGAACGCGCAAATTGATTTTGATAAGAAAATATTGAAATTAGGTGAAGAAAAAATTCCGTTTATGGAAAAACGTAGAATAGCTACTAAAGAACTATTAAGCACGGATTGCTTAATATCAGAGCTGGTTCTTACTTCTAATAGGTCAAAACGAAGAACGTTGATAAGACAAATAAACGAACGAACAAACAGCCGCAGTAGTACTGCGAAAGTAAGGGTTAAACCTCAACAAAAAGGGCAAACGAAGGTTATGAAATCCGAGGTAAAAACGAAGTCAAGGAATAAAAATAAAAAACGCGAGAAGAACGGAAATGTTCATATAAATAGCCAAGTCGTTGAGGCAAACAGCGTACAAATATTGTATGGATTTGTCAAAAACAACGAAGCAGGAAGTTATATTATAGCTAAAAGAAGTTTCAATACGGGTTTAGTGATAGCCGAAACACTAATAAAAATCGAAGACATTAAAAAAGAGGGAGATCAAGTGTCAATATGCCCAGTTTTCGTAATGAATCCGACGGATAGTGATATCATATTAAAGGACAATATGATAATTGGAAACCTCCAGACGTATGAACAGCAAGTCGAAGTAAATATAGCGACTATATCGGAGTGTTTAAATAATAGGACTCATAAATCTAGATTAGGAAACGTGTTGAGTGACGAAAAAACAAAGCCATTTGAACGAAACGTTACCCCTGAACTAATTTATGAAAAGTCAAAGGTACATGCAGTTGGAATTAATGGAGAGCCCATTAGTTGCATCGCATGGCAACCGAGAGATGAAGTGTAAAATATCACGTGACGGAAGTGCTGATAGAAGCCGTGACAGCACATTAAGTGCTGATGAAGAAAACAATTCTCAGACAGTGCCATCAGCACTGAGAAGGTTAGTTAATGCTGACATATCATGTGGAATGTCAGAGTATGAAGACAAAATGACGCAGTTACTAAATAACTTTAGAGACGTAATCACGATCAATGACGAAGAAATCGGGACTACTAGTATATGTAAACACACAATTAAATTGAAAGACCCTAATATAATAATAAACAAAATACCGTATAGAATACCACATAAATTTCAAGAACAACTTGAAGAAGTTAATAAATCAATGTTAAAGGAAGGAACAATAGAACCTTCAATGTCCGAATACAACTTCCCGGTGATAGTGGTTCATAAAAAGAATGGGGAAATACGACCCGTAATAGATTTCAGATCATTAAATAAGTGTGTCCATATACAAGGATTTCCTTTACCTAGAGTGGATGATATGTTAGGATCTTTAGGTGGGTCAAAGATATTTTCTAGTTTAGATCTGAGGAGCGCATTTCACCAGTTGGAACTCTCCGAAGAATCTAAAAAACTTACAGCATTTGCGGTAAATGGTAAGAAATGGCAGTTCAGAAAGCTACCATCAATAAATACGAAACTATGTTTCGTATTTATTGATGACATCCTAATTTTTAGTCGATCATATGAACAACATTTAAATGATATTGGCCAAGTGCTAATGAGTTTACGTGACGCTCATTTGAGATTAAAATTAGAGAAGTGTGAATTCTTTAAACACGAAATTAATTTTCTTGGACATCGAGTCACTACTGATCCGATGTATCCAAAACGAAAAACTTAGAGAAGCATCTAGACCAACAGATGTAAAAAACAACTTCAGCGATTTTTAGGGCTTGCGAATTATTTTCGTAAGTTCGTACCTAAATTTAGTCAGAAAGCCGACCCATTATATAGACTATTAAGGGGATGGTTTCCGGTATTTAGGATGTACCAATAATACTTGTCCGATTGAGCTGAGATTTTAACCTAAGGTGTAAAGTGAAAAGAAATCATATGCTCTCTTTTGAGATTTTTTCATTTTGGGGCCCCCCTCCCCCGTGGGGGTCGAAAAACCTTCTTTTTCGACCCCCCCTCCCGGGAAACTATAGAACGGCTTGGGGGTTGGTGCTACAGAAAAATTTATTGAAGCTAATATGTTCTCTACTACTATCCTAAGGTCGTGGTGCAGCTTTTTTTTTGAATTTCTATCTGAAAAAATTTTTATTTGAATTTTAAAAAAAATTGTCATTTTTTTTTTTGTTTTGTTTTTCAAAAAAAATTAAGTTTATAGAAAAAGTTATAGGAAAAGGGCTTCACCACGACCTTAGGAATTTCGGTCTGAACATATTAGCTCTTATACATTTTTCTGTAGCACCAACCCCCAAAAAGTTCTATACTTTTGAACGTGGAGAATTTGAGAAAAAATGGTACTGAGATAATGGAGGAAGAAAAATATTTTTCAATAAATTTTTTAAATTTAAAAAAAAACTATATGCTTTTCGTCCCAGCCAAGAAGACTCATCAGGTCGCTTCGGGGGTCAACCCAGGCAGCGACGAAGCCTTCAACCATAAATGGGAGGCAAAAAAACAACACAGAAAGAACACAAAAACAACAAACGACCTCAAAACAACCTCAAAACTCTCCAGGGGCGTAAGCTGGATCAGCAGTCGCAACTGAAGATCTCTTACGCTTACGTCTGGGAGTATCAATCAGTGCTGGTCGAAGCAACTGAATACGATTCATAACTGTTTGAGGGGGAGGACGCATCTTCACCAACAAAGAGCCCAGAACACTTCCAAAATTGTGATTGAGCGCAGAATAGATTGCTGCAAACACAGCTCTATCTTTACTGCAGAACTTGACCTTCAAACACAGGCGCCACAATTTAGCAACAGATTCCTTCTTCAACTTCCTCAACCTAGTACCAAGCCGTTTACAGACGTGGTTTACGCATTCTTCCTTTAGTACGGGCGTGTCATAAGGACCGGAGCCACCATTCAATGCTCGAACAGCATTGAAGGCAGATGAGTCACCATCACCCACAAAAGTCAAATAGCGTAAACCAAGTCTTTCAGAACGTGACCAAAGTATTACAGCCGCAGCGGATTCCATTGCCCCTGCTTTGCCATCGAAATTTATCGTGCAACCATTGTGAGTTTCTTTCCAAATTTCAAATTCCTCTTGTGAGGAGGAACTTTTCTTTTTAGTACATGCCTCACAATAGTTGCACAATACAACAAAATCTACAACAGATCCTAAATGACAATCCATCACAAATGCCGCAGCAATATGTGACTTATAACCGCGAGTCATCCAAGTTCCATCAAAGCTAACATCAATATCTAGCATTCCTGTAGTAGCATTGGGTAAACGATTCAATTCCTTACCATAGTAATCAACTAAACCTTTCACACCAATGCTATCAGGACCTAACATCTGTTCGCGATATAGATTCATCAGGCCATATATATATTTGGTAACAGCATAATAAACCGGTTTACCCATAGTATGCATGTGCATGTTATTTCCTGATTTCAATATACCTGCATACCCTGTGGCGTTGATAACTGAATTATAAACAGTGGCAATAGTAGCATATGTGTACTTCGATGGTTGCCCATCTAGGGTCACAATTGCACTATCCCCTGAGACAGTTTCCGCAACGTCACAAAGACTGCAAGTGAATTCAATAGAAGCTTCAATCAACATATACAGTCACAATTCTACCAGTTTTTATACCATTACAAATATCACATACTTCAGTTACTTTAGCTAACAGATTCTCCACGACCGCTGAACTTATTACAATATAAGGGTTGGATACCCCTGCTTTTGGTTGCTCAGATGCAAAAACAGAGACTCGACGCCCAAATGTAGTAGGTTGAGGGGGGGGGGGGGAGGGGTCTATAGCTATTGCATCAGCTATATCGCAAACAGGTGTTACTTTACGTTTGAAATTACGACGTTTAGGCGGCATAATTACTTACGTGAGCAGGGCAAAGAACAACAAGACAAAAGAATAGCTATCACAATACTGATCCACGTATAGAAAGGTACCACACACACTTTGCTAATACACAGTATACACAGAACAATTTCAAAACATCTGCACTCAAGAGCGTCAGAGTTATAACTGAAGAGCAAAACGAGCGCGCACAGAGATTGTTAGTGGGTGAAACCCACTCTCTATAAGAGAATAACTCCCTAACCCCCAAACTGAGAAGCGCGTTTGACACACGTACAAACGTACTAGGTGAATGGAATTTTTTATGAGTTTTCTTTGGTAGATTTGCAGGGTAACTAAATTAAAAAAAAAACGAAAAAAATGGAAAATACCGGAAACCATTCCCTTAAGGAAGGACACTAAATTTGACTGGACTGACGAATGTGAGGCTAGCTTCACTAGTCTCAAAAATATTTTGACATCAGATACGGTTTTAGCTCATCCAAATTATTCCAGACCATTTTATTTATTTACTGACAGCTCAAATATCGGAGTTGGCGCAGCACTGCTACAACCAGATTCGACCAAAAGCAAAACATTAAGACCCATAGCATATTTCAGTAAATCATTAAATTCTACTCAAAAAAGGTACTCCACGACTAAACAAGAGTTTCTTCCAATACATCTAGCTTTAAAGGAATTTCAATATCTATGTCTAGGGTATCCTATTACCATTTTAACTGATCACAAACCCTTATGTGCATTTTTTGGTAATAAACTTCCATTAGACACGGCGTTAGCCAGGTGGGCAATCGAGGCTAGCACATATGAGTGTACCATCAAATATTTTGAAGGTAAGCGCAATGTGGTAGCAGATACCCTTAGTAGATTAACTCCTTTAACGGAAGAAACAATAGATGATTGTGAACTTTTAACACCATCTAATGAAAGTTGTAGCTCAATTGAAAATTTTATAGCAACCACAAGATCGAGGACTAAGCTAAATGTACCACAAATTATTAACAACAATGATAGTGAATCAGAAACAGACTCAGAAAACGAACAAGAACCAGATCCATCTAAATTGTATAAAATCAACAAAGAAAAACCATTTCTGAACTACATACCTAAATACGAAGAAATAACATGGACTTTAAACAGACTAAAGATTGCACAGTCAAACGACTTTGCTTGTAAGGAAATAATGGACATATTAAATAAAAAACAAATAGGAACATCTAGGAACATAGCTGAATTTTTCATATTAGACGGAATATTATATCGACATCGGAAAATAGATACTCGGGCAGCCAGTATTGTTAATTATGTTATACCAAATGAAATGATCAATTTAGTAATTAATTCAATACATTTAAACACTCATTGTGGTTTAGCTCATACGCTATTTAAATTTCGACTAAAATATTATCATTTTCAAGAAAGATCGGTCATAGAATCTTTTATTAAAAGATGTGACGTTTGCAAAATCCTTAAAGGAAGTCTAGATACACCAATTAAATTAATGTCTGCCCCAGTAGCTAATACACCATTTGAAACAGTTTCATTTGACTTTATAGGACCTTTTATAACAACTGACACGAACAACAAATACATTTTATCAATAACATGTATGTTGACAAGATATAACGAATCACACGCAGTAGCTGACAAATCAACCAACACAGTAATTGATTGTCTAAGTAAAACATTTAGTCGTTGTGGATATCCCAAAACGTTAATGTCGGATTGTGCGAAAGAATTCAAGTCTAACGCAATTAGAACTGTCAGTGAAATACATCAGATATACAAATGTAAGGTTGAAATATTTTATATACATAGTATATTTTCTTTTTTGGATTTCTGAAGACTCTATTCAATATCGATATTCAGAAAAAAAAGAGGGGAAGAAACTAATTATTATTAAATAAATGTTTAAAATTCTTGCAGTTATAGGTTTGATGTTTATGATTGTTCAATTTGAATTTTAGAATTTTTCAATTTGAGTTTTAATGTTTTGAATTTTAGGATTGATTAATATGGGATTTTTGTTTTTAAATTTTAGAATTGTTTAATTGAAAATGAAGTTTTGAAATAAATATTTTAAAAATCATTTTCAATTTAAATGGAAGGGGGAGATATGTGATGTAATGATTTGATATAGTTAGTACGTCATTAGTATGTCACTATAAATGTAAGCTTTGTAGAATGAATAAGTTAGTTCGTAGGTAGACATCCAGTTACCGATCTGCTCTCGCGAGCTACACACCTTATCTCCAGTCTTAGTTATTGAGACATTAACTTGTGAGCGTTCTAGTGGAGATACTCTTTGTAATAACCCTTGCTTGACTAATGAATATATTCTCTTTAAGTGTTAATTACATTACCATTATTACCCTAAATACAGTTAAGTTTGGACCAGAGGCCTGAGGTCGGAACCATATTGGCAAGGTGGTTCTAGGGCATGGTACCATGAGTATTTAGTAGAAAGAGATATATTGAGAAAAAGGAATCTGAAAATACTAAATAGAGTAGGATCCTATCACACGTAACCCATATAGTGAAACGTTATAAGGAATAAACACATAACGTCACACTGTCCGGGGTACGTTCAAGAGCCCCCCCGGTCATAAGCCCCCCCCCCCCCCTTCCCTGTTTTTTTAATCTTTATTTACCTAGTTAAACAAATGAAGAACTACTTAGATAGAAATAACTGAGAGTTGCTAATGTAGTATGTTGTATCCGCTAGTTTGTTGTACCGCAAACTTCATGATTGTTTAATGACCTGGCAGAAGGGTTCGGGGGGCGGCACGCCCCCCGATATACATATATTTTATGTCTAATCAGTAATGAACTACAAAAGTGTCAATAAGGATTAAATAATATAGGTAAATAAGGATTTAAAAACAGGGGGGGCTTATGACCGGGGTACGGTCAAGAGCCCCCCGGTCACGAGCCCCCTCTCCCTGTTTTTTTTTTAATCCTTATTTACCTAGTTAAATAAATGAAGAATTACTTAGATAGAAATAACTGAGAGTTGCTAATGTAGTTTGTGGTATCCGCTAGGTTGTTGTACTGCACACTTTATGATTGTTTAATGACCTGGCAGGGGGGTTCGGGGGGCGGCACGCCCCCCGATATACATATAATTTGTCTATTCAGTAATGAACTACAAAAGTGTCAATAAGGATTAAATAGTATAGGTAAATAAGGATTTAAAAACAGGGGGGCTCATGACCTACACCCCTCTTGACCGGGGGGGGGGGGGTTATGACCTACACCCCTCTTGACCGGGGGGGGGGGGGTTATGACCTACACCCGGTCTGTCCGTACCGTGACGTATCCTTGAAGTTGCCTACGATTGATATATTTCTTATATTCAATTATTCAAAAACTACACAAACAGAATGATATTGAACTTAAATAAGCCATTTAAAATCAAAATATTCATTTATGATATTAAACTGATAATAAAATTATATATTTTTAATTAATATAATTATTTCTGTTCTGTACATGTTTTGTACGTGTGTTCAGTACAAATTTGAAGCGTCGGTTTATTTCTGATGCAATATCGTTAGCATGCGGCCGTGCGCTGTATTCTGTGTCATAAAAATTAGACTAGTGAGAAATGGGCAATGTATGAAAATGTAAATTTATCAGTTGTACCAATACATCTAAAAATCGGTACAAGTTGTTTTTGTCCAGAAAACATGATTGCAATCTGTGGTTAAAGAAAGACTTGCATAATGGCATTAGCAAAGACAATAAAAGATAGACGCTCGACTTGATAGGGTACATGCAAAAACAATAACAACCAATCAGAAGCGATCAGTAGCATACGTCACACCAAACAATGATAAATGTACGACCCCCCCCCCCCTTGAAATTGACAAAGAATATTCTTTAGACATAACGGGCACTATCTATTTTGCGGAATACTGCGGAATGACCTACTATAATGCGGAATGAAATGCTACTGCGGAATGAAAGATAGAGACAGCTATTAAATGAAGTAAAACCTAGATAATGGTTCATAATGAGCAGTACCATCATCTATTACGAGATAGTATGACCTGTGGAATGACTCTCACGAGATATTATGACCTGCGGAATGACTCTCACGAGATAGTATGACCTGCGGAATGACTCTCACGAGATATTATCACCTGCGGAATGACTCTCACGAGAGAGTATGACCAGCGGAATGACTCTCACGAGAGAGTATGACCAGCGGAATGACTATCACGAAATAGTATCACCTGCGGAATGACTCTCACGAGATAGTACAACCAGCGGAATGACTCACACGAGATAGTACAACCAGCGGAATGAATCTCACGAGATAGTATGACCTGCGGAATGACTCACGAGATAGTATGACCTGCGGAATGATTCTCACGAGATAGTATGACCTGCGGAATGACTCTCACGAGATAGTATGACCTGCGGAATGACTCTCACGAAATAGTATGACCTGCGGAATGACTCTCACGAGATAGTGTCACCTGCGGAATGACTCTCACGAGATAGTATGACCTGCGGAATGACTCTCACGAAATAGTATGACCTGCGGAATGACTCTCACGAGATAGTATGGCCTGAAGAATGACTCTCGCGAGATAGTATGACCTGCGGAATGACTCTCGCGAGATAGTATGACCTGCGGAATGACTCACGAGATAGTATGACCTGCGGAATGACTCTCGCGAGATAGTATGACCTGCGGAATGACTCTCACGAGATAGTATGACCAGCGGAATGACTATCACGAAATAGTATCACCTGCGGAATGACTCTCACGAGATATTACAACCAGCGGAATGACTCTCACGAGATATTACAACCAGCGGAATGACTCTCACGAGATAGTACAACCAGCGGAATGACTCACGAGATAGTACAACCAGCGGAATGACTCTCGAGATAGTACAACCAGCGGAATGACTTTCACGAGATAGTATCACCTGCGGAATGACTATTTCATGTCAGATTCACCTGACAACATTTTCGACTATATTTTAATCTCAATAAGTCACATCCCGTAAGTCAACACTCGTGCTATCCCCGGCTGAATTCAAGAAGGCTCTTTTTTCAACGAAAGTTCAACTTTACGTCCCTCTCACTTCATTTCCTCCTCCTGGATGGTCTTGGATATGATTTTTTAGATGAAATAACACTATTAAAAGAGGATCGAGTCCATCCTGCCTGACCTTCATCCAGCACGTATTTCTTACGAATGCAGGTATGTACGGGATGGCCCGGGACTTTCCTCGTCTTTGGGTTAATAATACCAAAGCATTTTTGCAGAGGATCTTCTCCAAAGTGGCACTGATCAGCTTTGAAGTCCATTGGAAACTACCACAAAAGCCACGCAATATTTGCTACGACAGTCTTGCATATGATGAGTGATGACTACCTATATATCTTTATACTTCTCAAATAAAAATTGTTCTATATTGAATAGTCCATTACAGGAGAAAGTAAGTACTGAAAAATGTACTATTTCTCCTGAAACGTGATATTATCGTCAAAAGTTTTCATAAAGAAGTAGAATTTAGATATAATGTTTCTTTTAATTATATGACAATCATGGATTGTACGTTTAATAGTATAGTACATGTATAAACTTGAGTTTAATCATTAATTTCAAATTATTTATTTATGAGATTAGTAATAATACATATCAATTTTTCGGCTATGTAATACTTTAGAAAGTTTAGAAAGACGAAGAATAGAAAAAGTACACGTAAAGCATTTACAGCGGATGATCTTTGATCGTCCGTTATTACAAAGTATAAAAAATGTTCGTTCTAACGAACTGCAGATCGCTACAACGACCTGTTTAAATTATATATTGTTTAATATATTTTTTATCCGTCTACCAAGTATCTTGTGAAACATTTATTATATTCAGAGGTATCACAATATACAAAATTACATTCAACTTTTAATGTATTGTTTTCATATTTTGTAGGCATTTTGATCTAGTTACCCTTTCCTTATAAATTTTCTTTTATTAACTATTCTATAATTTTATAATAGTTAGAATAGTTGAAGTTATACCTACCGTATTATTTTGTATATTTATATAAGTAAGTTATTTTAAATATTATTAGATTTTCATTAAAATTTTCCTTTTAGAATAATTTGAGATTGTTTACCTTCATTAGCATTTTTTTGAAATGATGTGTTAAAGATAACTTGCAAAGTTTAAATCCCCAACTAAAATAATAAATGTGACATTACAACTAACGCTGATAGCATAGCGAACACTTTTCCGGTATATGTAAGTACTGGGCGTTGTACGAGCTTTACGGTATAGAAGGACATAGTATAGAAGAACATAGTGTCGGAATACAAAGTATAAAAGACCTAACTATGGAAACAGAAAGTAGAGAATAATATAATATAGAAATAGAAAGTATAGACATGTCGATCAAATTGATGGAATGGAGAATTTGTCGAATGGAGAAACCTATCTTTAAAAATATAATACATTGAATTTGTTATAAATAACTTGAAGTATACATTGTTTCCGTGGCCCGACAGTTGGGCCCCAAGACAATTGGGTACTGATTATTCTGCTCGCTGACAATTGGGTCCAGAGCAAGTGGACCCCAAGTTAATTGAGCACAGGACAATTAGGGGAGGATGGTCATCAATGGGACACTGGGAACAATGGGACATGCTGAATAACTTTTATATTTGAGGGTAATTTTTAACGAAATCTTAGTGGTAAATTAGGCATAGTTCAGTGCATTCACTCGCATTGCATTCAGCGGTTTGGGTGAAGTCAGCCCTGTGTAAAAGCGAAAACGTGTTTTAGAGGTGGGAAAACTAAGTTTTTCGTACTTTGTTTCAATTGTTATAAATCTTGTTATTTAACTTATAAGCTTGCTGCACTTTTCTATAATATTAAGTATTATGTAAAATATGATCATATGAAAGGATTGCCTTTATACTTTTGTAGTTGAGCCGTTATAGCCATATGTTTTCAAAATGGCGTCATGGTGATCATTGGAACAGAAAATTTGGTCAACAATGGGACAGTGCCCTATTGTCAACCAAACTGTCTAGTTATTCCATATGGATCAATAAATATCTATTTTTGATACAATAACGTGAACTGTATCTTCAGGGCTTCTTGTAGAAACAGAGCTTCCAGCTGAAGCTGTACTTTCAACCATGTTCAAGGGCTTTAGCAATCTGAGGTCATCACAAAGTACTGCATAGAAAACAAATTTCATTAATAAAAGAAAAAGACGCAGCATGATTGCAACTGATACTCCAGAGAAAGAAGAGCTTTTTGCTGGTGCCATTAAGGATATGGCCTTCGAAATCACTTCATAAAGTATCCGCCGTAGATGGCCTGTGAACTATTGTTCTTGGTCTGGTATAGAACTATTAATTTAACTAATCCATACGACTGAAGAACTTAAATCTCTACCGAAAACGTTGGAAATGAAGATTTATGCACTTGTAGAATTTAACGAGACTTCTAAAACGTATTCTGTTGGCCAAAAGCATGAAAAAGATAATTACGAAATATTGATGTTAGACGAAGATTCAAGTGCAATGAGCTAAATTTTACAAATGTTCCTGACATGTCATTGGTGAGGCTACTGGACATTAAACTGATATTGTATGAACCAACTAAGTGTGGGACAACATAAAGAGATAATTCGAACTTGAAATTTGACCATAACCTCAACAATAAACAAGTTTGATAAACTGTCCCATCCTAGTGATCAGAATATGTGATAGCATTCGAGTTAGTTTCATTTTATAAAGGAATATCTATATTATACATGGATTTTTTATTTTTCATACTTTGTCCATAGTAAATGAAATATCAATCTTTCTGTGTTTTTGTCCTATTGATGACCATCCTCCCCTCGGCCTCTTGACAATTGGGCGCAGGGCCGTTAATTAGCACGTGAAAAATTGTGAAATCAGGTACAGTTAAGAAGCTTTACTTCGTTATCACTGTAGCTACATGTAATGTTCTTCGATTAATTTGACATAATAAACTCTGATGAAGACAGACTCGGCTACAACCCAGAAAATAAAGATTTTGCCTTTCAATATATAAGAAAATAGTTCATACATAATATTTAACTTCTACTAAATGCTTTATTAAGGTTTATTTCGTCGACGGGTAGGCCATTTAGAAGAAAACCTTTTGTCAAACCCGGTATCTGGAGTGTTTACAACCGTGTCATAGAAGATCTATAGCTGCCTCGTATATCACTAATACAATTAAAGGATGACTCATAGCAATGCACAGATCGATCCTACTATAATGAACTTATACATAGATAGTAAAATTATGAACCAAGAACACGTTAAAAATAAATTTAAACGTATAAATATTGAAAATCAAATTGCTCAAAAAAGGAATGGTTCCACAACCATCAAAAAACCTTCAAGTAAAAGTTAAATATTATAATTGTAGATAACTAAGTATGTATGCATTGCTTTTTATACAAAACCTAAATCTTAATACTCTGAGATGAATCCGGGTTAGTTTTTTTTTCAGACTCTAGGTACTGTATTAACTTATTTGAGGATCATTGCTACTGTAATAACAAATTGACACTTCGTTATGGTCACAATAATTTCTTTATGGGCTCCATTGTCTTGGGCTCGATTGAAGGTGAGCCCATCTTGTCACTATCGAACTAGGCAGGGAGAGTCTCCCTTAAAAGTCCTCTCCAAGCTCCAGGAATAAAATGAGTTCATAACATAATATTATAGAACTAAGGTCTACGATCATTATTCTGCAAACCGCATACAATTCGGTTCAGTATATATTATATAATTTTTTTAAAAGTTTTTTAATACTTTGTGAGCAACAATTGAGCGAATCACTAATCTGATGCTCAAGAAGAAGATTGTACAGTCTTTGTTTTGATTACAAATTTGAATTTTATAAACAATCCACGCGTTTGCGGCCCTTATTTGAATGATTTTAGATATTAATTGTTTCCTATAGTATATAAACGTTTCTATTATAAGTTCATTCAATTTTATACCTTTATACGAATATTAAATGGATTTATTAAACCTAATATCTAGTTGACAATGAAAACAAATGGTGTACATTCTTTTTCTTCAGGCTGAAAATTTCTTAAATTAGTATGTCGGAAGTAAAATAGGTTTTGTAGAGTTTTGATTTTAAAAATATTGAAAAGCATATAAAATTAAAAATTTGCTACCAAATGCGATGTGGTTTGCAGCAAAATGATAAGAAACATTAGCCTCGTTGAATAAAGCAATAAAAATATTCGCTTGGAGGTGACCTTTAAATGGACCGCTAGCCAATTCAATTAAAAAACTTTTATCTTATGAATGATTTTACATTAGCAACGATTTAAATCTGTAAAATAAAAATAGTTTAATTACCTATCATGGACAATAAACTGAAATATAATTTGAAAAAATAGCTGTAACTATGCTACATTATATAGTTTCATAGAGAAAAATTGTTCGGTCATATATAGACTTTCCAAAGAATATTTCTTTTAAACATCAAACATATACGTATTTTTCAAAGGTCATACTATCTCGTGAGAGTCATTCCGCAGGTCAAACTATCTCGTGAGAGTCATTCCGCATGTGATACTATCTCGTGAGTCATTCCGCATGTGATACTATCTCGTGAGAGTCATTCCGCAGGTGATACTATCTCGTAATACTAATAGTCATTCCGCATGTGATACTATCTCGTGAGAGTCATTCCGAAAGTGATACTATCTCGTGAGAGTCATTCCGCAGGTAATACTATCTCGTGAGTCATTCCGCATGTGATATTATCTCGTTTGAGTCATTCTGCAGGTCATACTATCTCGTGAGTCATTCCGCAGGTGATACTATCTCATGAGAGTCATTCCGCAGGTGATACTATCTCGTGAGAGTCATTCCGAAGGTGATACTATCTCGTAAGAGTCATTCTGCAGGTGATACTATCTCGTGAGAGTCATTCTGCAGGTCATATTATCTCGTGAGAGTCATTCCACAGGTCATACTATCTCGTGAGAGTCATTCCACAGGTCATACTATCTCTTAATAGATGATGGTACTGCTCATTATGAACCATTATCTAGGTTTTACTTCATTTAATAGCTTTCTCTATCTTTCATTCCGCAGTAGCATTTCATTCCGCATTATAGTAGGTCATTCCGCAGTATTCCCTATTCCGCAAAATAGATAGTGCCAGACATAACGTGTGATTAGGGATCAAGCTCACAAGATCGCATATGTGGTTCTATTTTGAATATAATCGACCACCTTTGAACGGAGAATAGTCATAACTAGGTAGACCAAGCGAGTAAAATACTTTGTAGGTAACATATTGTCTTTGACAACACTAAGTTGTAGGTATACATTAACGCTGATTGGCTAGAAGTTGAATCAGAGTGCTGACGTCAGTGCAAACATGCTCTGTATTTTATTACATGGAGTTGAGCGTCTATCTTATATTGTCTTTGGCGTTAGGGTAAGTTTCGAATTACCGTTCAGTTCCTCATCTTCGGTCATATTATAAAAAGTAAATAATTATTAAAATATTGTTTTTTATAATATGACTGAAGATGTGTAACTGACCGGAAATACAGAACAGTTAAGTCACTATTCAGTTTGCTCGAAATATTTTAGTTCTGACTTCGATTCTTGTTTTCTATTTTATAATAAATATACGTTAAAATATCATACTTTAATCAACCTTTTTATCCTAAAAATTCAAATTTACATAACTTCTTCGGTTTCCTCTTCATTGTAGTAAAAGAAAATGTAGCTCTGACCGTTATATATGTATATACATATACTCCTTTGTTTGTATGTTTGTAATATGTGACGTCACGGTACCCCTCTCTCTGATTGGCTGATACGCTCTAAGTTAAATAATTATTTGGCCACTAGCGTCCACGTAGCAGTAAAACATCTTCCTATATTCAATGATCAGTGGTTATAGTACTGAAACTGGAACTATAACAACGTCTCTCAGCTACATTATTAGGTCTGTTTTTCGGTCCACTGCGATATACGTAGTAGTGACAATAGAGTGACTTGTTATCGTGACGTCATTAAAGCAGCACACTATATGCATTGTAAATGATGGCGGGTAACTGGTGACTCGTGTGAAAGGGGTCTAAGAGATAAGCTAAGGCGAACATACGAAATAATATGACAGATCAAATATGAATCAATTAAATTTAAAATAAGATTTAAATCGTGTAAATTCAACAATAAAATCCCGCTGCCGCAGTGACCAACAATCTGAGATTCTGTTTGATTCTTCTTTAAACATATATAGTCAAGCGGGTGTACGGTCAAGAGCCCCCCTGTTTTTAAATCCTTATTTACCTAGTTAAACAAATCTTAAATAGAAATAACTGAGAGATGCTAATGTAGTTTGTTGTATCCGCTAGTTTGTTGTACTGCACACTTCATGATTGTTTGTTTAATGACCTGGCAGGAGGGTTCGGGGGGCGGCACGCCCCCCGATATACATATATTTTATGTCTAATCAGTAATGAACTACAAAAGTGTCAATAAAGATTAAATAATATAGGTAAATAAGGATTTTAAAACAGGGGGGGCTCTTGACCTACACCCAGTCAAGCGGGACAAGAAATGAAAGATTTCATAAAGATCTATCTATTTCAAAAACCAAGAATGGTTCCGTCAAAACAAACATATCAAAAGATGCGGAATTGTTGTGCTATTTTAGTGCAATAAACACTTCTTTGAAGTACTGGATACATTTTCTACACAGGCGGCTAACATGGCCGTTCCGAGCCGTGACAATCGTTTTATCTTCCCAGCACAGACCAATGAATACCAAGATGTTTCAATGCTACGTAGACATCAAATCTCACTAACTTCAACCAGAAAAACACGGGAACCAATCAGAGAATTATGGGTGCGTGACGTCATCGATCAAAAAGAAAATATGATAGTTTTCTATACAACAACTCATTCAGGTTAATTTAGAATTGATCCAATATGAATTATGGGTGCGTGACGTCATCAAACAAAATAGAAAATAAAATAGTCTTCTATACAGCAACTTATTCAAGTGATACCGAGTAATAATTTCATCTAGTTTTCTATGATAAATGATTTTAATTTGAACTAATTTAAAATGGTTTCACCGAATTTAGAAATAGATCCAATATGAATTATTGGTGCGTGACGTCATCGAGCCAAAAAAAAAATAGTTTTCTATACAACCACTTGTTTAATTAACAGATACTGAATTAAATACAATTCTCTGAAATATTTAGGATGAACCAGTCCAAAACCAACTTAAAGGTCCAATCGCTATCATTAAAATTTATACATTAAATATTTAGCTCTGAAGCGGCTGTTACGATCTAAGTCAACAAACGCTAACTGCAACTGTTTCTAGAAAGGTTTAATTAAGAAAAAGTTTATTTCAAGTTTAAATAAAAATTAGTATGTTCAAAATTATTTATATTTGTATGATATAATTAAAATAATCTAGTATCTAAATTGATACATTAATAAATATATATTCTTACACGAGTATAGTACAAACAAGTGAAATATAAATACTAACTACAAGGTAATCTTATTCAGAGGACAAACAACTCATTTTAGATATAAATTTCATATATTGAGTATTTTAATATTACAGTTGGTTTAAACAGTTCACTTTTAGATAAATAAAATTAGGGTACCACCAACACAATTTCCCCCTGTAATACTCACTGTATCTTTTAACAATAGGCCAATAGCTAACCAAATTATAGATTTGAATTATCTTGAACATAAAAATGTCACAATTTAATAGTTTGTTTACCTGTTTACATTTTTTTTATAGGAATCTAATCCTCTACAGTATAAACATTTCTTCCAAAATTTAAATATATCTGAAGAATCTTAGACATTAGAAAATTTCCGATAAATAGGAAAATACAGGTACTTTCAAAAGCCACACTAGAAAATAACAACTAAATAAACTTCAATGAATTGAAGACCTACAATTAAGATCAATAATTTAGAAAGTAAACATGAACTCTTGAGTAACATCAAAGGAAATACATTCATGAATTATACAGAGTGACACAAAAAAAGAGGGATGAAAGTAAACGCTTATAACTCAAAAAGTAGTACACTTAGAAATATGAGATCAAAACCACATGGTAGAGTATATCTTCAAGATTTTTTTGATTTATAACAAATGTTCAAAATGGCCTCCCTGCTGCTCTATACACAAATTCATGCGTTCCTCAAAATTCGCTATACTGGAACTGGATTTCGGGGGTGGATTCTAGAATATGGCTTTTCAGCGCCACTGTCGCCGAGACCCCCACCCTCTGGCAGCCCCACTCCCTCCCCCGCCAACAACCCCCTCTCCCTCCACGCCTCCTCCAGAAAACTCCACACCCCATCAAGATTCCTCTCACCAAAGCTCATCACCCCACTCATACTCACCACCCCATATCTCTCCCTCACCTCCATCAGCATAGGACACTCCAGCAGGAAGTGCTCCAAAGTCTCCTCCGCACCACACATCCTACACCGAACCTCGCCACCACAAAATCTCTCCCTCCATCCCAATCTAAGAGAATTTGTTCTTGCTCTGAACAGCAGACATGCTCCCCACCTATTTTCGTACCATTCTCCCCCTATTCCCTCCTTCTCTCTGTACCATACCAATGTACTTCTGCTTTCCACCTCCCTTCTCCATCTAATCTCCTCCCACCTATCAACTATTCTTCCCAATTCCCCGCTATCTAACACCCTCAGGGCCTCCCAGTCCAAACTAAGCTCCGCCATATACTCCTATCTTTCTCATCCATGAATTACCACCACCCCTCTCCCTCACCCTCTCAACCATATCCCTCAGTACCTCATTCCCAGTGTTCATCAAGAACCCACCAAACCTAACCTTCATCTTCATATCCCTTGCCATAGCTGACGAGCACCCTACTTCACCCTGCAGACCTGCCACTGGTGCATAAGTAGGTGCCCTCAAGATCCTTCTCCAAACCCCATTCTCCAATCTCTGCAACTTCCCAATCTCCCCTGGCAGCACCACACTCTTCCAAAAAGTTTTGCCCATCAGTAGTCTGTCACAGGACCTCTCCACCACTGAGTAGGTTACATTTACCATTCTCTCCGCACTCCTTATCTTTTCCTTCTTATTTTCCCTGAAACAGTCCCTCCTTGCACTCACCAACATCCCAGATATCTAACTTCCTCCACCAGTTCCATCCCCCTGATCACACTCTCTCCAACGTCACCCCCATCATTAAAAACCATACACTTACTCTTCTCCCTACTTATAATCAAACCACAATCCCTTGCACTCTCCTCCAATATATCAACCATCTCCCCCGCCTCCTCGCTCGATCTTGCCAACAGCAAGCCATCATCCGCATAAAAAAGCACCGGTATCCTTCTTTGCCCGCTTCTATACCCCAGGCCACTCCTTAGCAATCTCTCTATAATTCTCCCCACAAACATCACAAACAACCTAGGCGATCCTGTGCAACCCTGCCTTATCCCGTTCCTAACTTCCATCTCACTCAACTCCCTTCACGCCATACCTCAGTCTTATCCCCCTATACAGCTCCGCTATCACCTGAATCACCCTTGGATCACACTTATAATACATTAGATTTTCAATCAGTGCTTTCCTATCAATGCTATCAAATGCCTTACTGAAATCCACCGCCACCACAACCAACACCTCCTTCCTCATATAGCTCTCCTCCACACAGTTATTCAGAATCCACAAGTTTTCCTCTATCCTCCTTCCTTCCGTAAAACCAGCCTGCAAACCACTCACCCTTCCATCAAACATCTTCTGTCCCACCAATCTATCTTTGACCATACCCATGAACAGCTTGTACCCTACATTTGTTAGAGCCACAGGTCTATGCTGCATAGCCTGTGGCTTGCTCACCTTGGGAATCATTACTGTTTTTGATTTCTTCCACTCCTCCCCAACCCTACCTCTTTCCAGCACCCCATTGTACACCTCAACCATACCATCCAAACATTTCTCACTCCTACACATAGCCTTATATAGTTCTCCATTAATACCATCAGGACCTGGTTGCTTTCCACCTTTCACTTTCTTTATTCTCCTCTCCAAATCCTCCTTCACGAACTCAACATCACCCATCCACTCCTCCACACCCGACACCACCCTCAACCTTACAACTCCTGGTATACTTCTGTCCTCTCTCTCAATTCTTCTTCTCTCCAGAACCTCAATTCCAATTTCTCTGTCTCTTTCATATTGTTGCCTTCTCTCTCCATTCCAAACTTCCTCTATTCTATTTTCCATCTTTTGATATATCTCTTTCCAACCACTCATCATCAACTCCCTTTCTAATTCTTCTCCATTTACTCCATATAACTTTCCTCTTTTTTTCTGAGACTCTCTCCCTTGGAGTTTCTCAATCATTTTCCACTTCTTCTTGCCATTTTCCTCAGCTACTCTTCTCTCATATCCCATCTTCACCTCCTTCACTAACCTCTTTACTTTTTCTTTTTGCTCTCTATAGAGAGTCCATACTCTATCTCTCTCCTCACCTTCTATTCTCCTTTTCCTTCTGTTTAGAACTCTCCTGTATTTTATTTCCCTTCTGATTTCACTATTCATCCATAGTTGATCAATCACCCTCCTACTAATTTTTCCTATACTTCTCCTACCATTTCTTCTCTGACATTCATTAGCTTTTTCCTGTACTATTCTCTCCCAATCATTTATATCCATATTTACTATTCTATCCATCTGTCCTTCCACCATACTCACAAATTCATTCATCATAGTTTCATCATCCACCTTATAGTAACTATTCTCTTCATATTCACATTCCCTTCTTTTTAACCTTTCTTTCTTCACTCTGAAAACTCCAGACATGTAGCAGTGGTCCGACATATCAAACATTTCCTTCCTATCGTCTATAACCATCCCTTCAAATCTCCTATACATCATCTCATTCACCAAATAATAATCAATTACACTTCTTTCATTCCCCTGCACTCTGGTATACTTCCCTTCACATCTCTCATCCACATTTAGCATCACCAAGTTCCACTTCTGCAAGAAGTCCAACATAATTTCCCCATTCCTATTTAATTCCTGTTCCCCTAAAAAACCTACATGCCCATTAAAATCTCCTTCCCAAAATCCGATCCAAATATCTATATATTTCCCTATTCCTGTCCAAATCCCTAGTGTCCATATACACTAGAACCATCCAGAAACAAAATTTTCCCACCCTCACCTCTGACGCCAGTAAATCTCTGCAGTCACAGTCGATCTTCCCCATCTCCACCTCCCCCTCATCACTTGTTAGCATCATCATTCCTCCCCCCTTCTTATCACTCATCTCTCTCATCCTATCTATTATATTAACATCATCTCCCCACAACACTCTTCTGAATTTTTCATGAGTTTCAACCAATCCAATTATCCTTACTTCATTCGCCTCCTTCTCTTCTCCCATTCTTCTCATAACATCTATAGCCTTCACGTCAGTCAGTCCCTGCACATTTATCATATCGATTCTCACCAGACTACCTCCCCCTCCCACTCTACCACCTCTCAATCTCAGTCCCTTATACTCCTCCATTCCAATGATTCCATCCCCTTTCACATTCTTTACCCTTCATTTGTTATTCGTATCGCCAGTTTCTTGTTCTACCTTTCCTTCTTCTACTGATGTACCTGTTTGTTCCTTTTGCCAGCTCTCCACCCTTTTTACTATCTTTCCCTTTCTTATGTATATATTCTCTCCCTCCCCTCTCCTTTTCCACAATTCTTCCCTTATTTTCTTATCCTGTATTCTTTCATTTCTAGTTAAATCAGGCATTATCATAACCCTCTTAAACCTATCTCCCATCTTCCTCAAATTTTTCGCTTTTCCTATCACCGCCCACTTCTGACCCACCGTCTCCATTCTGACCAGTGTCGGCACTTCCCTATTATTGTTCTCTTCCTCTCGTCCTTTCCCCCCTCTCAATCTAGTAATTTCAGCAATGTGTGCATTTCTTATACCTAACTTAACCTCAATTATTTCTATCAACTTCTCCCTATCATCTCTGTCTCCTCCCTCCCCCAAACCGTACACCACCAAATTGCAAACTCTCTTCTTTCTCTCATCATCCTCCTTCACTTCACTCATCACTTCCTCTTTTATCTCCTTCACAATTTCCTCTTTTTTCCCTACTTCTGCCTCCATTCTAACATCTAAGTTAATTTCTTCTGTTGGTCTTTCTCCCATTACCAATTTTCTTCCTTAATTTCTGCAATCACTTCCTCCTTAATTTTTTTCTTTACTTCACTCTTTACTTTCCTTAGTTCTACAAAGAATCTCTCCATTTCTCCCTTCATCTCCTCATTTAATTTTCTCAAATACCTATTTTCCTCTTCTAAGCTTTTCATCCTATCCTTCGCTCCCTTCACAAACTCCTCGCAATTACCACACACCCACAGCGTGCTATCCGCCAAGCTCTTAAAACTCTCAAAATCCTTCTTGCTTAACCCACCACACCCGCAATGATACCATTTATCGCAAACATCACATTGGATTCCATTTTGTCTCTCCCCCACCTTCTTACCACATCCAACCCCCCCACATACCCCTGTCATCTCTCTCGGATTATCATTCAGGCTAAAAGCTCCAAAGGCACCAGAGGGCATAGGTTTTTCGGGGTACGGTCAAGAGCCCCCCCAGTCATGAGCCTCCCTAGGTCATAAGCCCCCCATCCATGTTTTTATAATCCTTATTTACCTAGTTAAACAAATGAAGAACTACTTAGATAGAAATAACTGAGAGTTGCTAATGTAGTTTGTTGTATCCGCTAGATTGTTGTACTGCACACTTCATGATTGTTTAATGACCTGGCAGGGGGGTTCGGGGGGCAGCACGCCCCCCGATATACATATATTTTATGTCTAATCAGTAATGAACTACAAAAGTGTCAATAAGGATTAAATAATATAGGTAAATAAGGATTTAAAAACAGGGGGGCTCGTGACCGGGGGGGCTTATGACCTAGGGGGGCTCATGACCGGGGGGGGGGCTCTTGACCGGGAGGGGCTTATGACCTACACCCGGGTTTTGCACTGGCATCTGAGGTAACCCCCTTTGATCGGGGCTTGGTTGGTGATCTTTCTACACCCCCCATCACTTATCTTGACTTCACAAAAATAAAAATAACTCCACCGACGAAAGAGACACGTTGCGACCGCACACGAGAGCAATCGTCATATTTTCTTGATTTATGCCCAGTTCTGCTACCATCTTTCTTACACTTTGTGACGATTCTTCAATCCTTGCACTAACTGTGACAATATTATCTTCTGTTCTTGCAGTCCTCTTACGACCATAATTTCCTTTATTTTGGTTCAAAATACTCCCTTTGGTTCTCCATTTTTTGATCGCTCTATCCAGTGTTTTAAGGTCTATTTTCTCCAAATTTGTTTATAAAAGCTCTTCTGACTAATGTTCGAGATCCTGTCGACATGAACGATGAAGATGCGTTGCTGTTGAGTTTTCTGCATGTTGAGGTGAATTTCTCTTTTTAAGAATTATGTTTGAATATCCCAGGTTAAATGAGAAATGTGCGTAACTATGATACCAAAAAATCTTGAAAATATACTCTATCATGTGGCTTTTACCTCATCTTTCTAAGTATGCTACTTTTTAAGCGTTTACTTTCATCCCTCTTTTTTTGTGTCACACTGTATATAATATATATATATATTTATTACAGTTTCTACTTTTAAGAAAGCCAAAAAAATTGGGGTACGGTCAAGAGCCCCCCCGGTCATGAGCCCCCCTAGGTCATAAGCCCCCCCCCCCCCCGGTCACGAGCCCCCTCTCCCTGTTTTTTAAATCCTTCTTTACCTAGTTAAACAAATGAAGAATTAATTAGATAGAAATAACTGAAAGGTACTAATGTAGTCTGTTGTATCCGCTAGTTTGTTGTACTTCACACTTCGTGATTGTTCAATGACCTGGCAGGGGGGTGCCGCCCCCCGATATACATATATTTTATGTCTATTCAGTATTGAACTACAAAAGTATCAATAAGGATTAAATAGTATAGGTAAATAAGGATTTAAAAACAGGGGGGCTCATGACCGGGGGGGCTCTTGACCGGGGGGGCTTATGACCTACACCCAAAAAAATTATACTAGAAAAAATATAATTAAATAAACTAAATTTTAATTATAGTCAGAAAAAAATGTATGTCATTCTATAGTACCAATTAAACAGAAAAATTCTTAAATACAAAACCTTATAAAATGATTGTAAACTAAATTAATAAGTATGTGACTAAAGTCTGCTTTGGAACTATAGATAGGCCATATCGTTGACTACGGACATCAAAGTAGTAAGAAAGGTGGCTTCTAGCTCATGGATGCAGAAAAGCTACTCCAGTCACTTACCTATGAAAGTGACGAAAAGGGACACAAGAACCGGTGATAGAAAATGAGCCCTACGAATCTAGGTAACACAAAATCTAAGACCTCGTAGTAGAAGAGCATAACCCTAGCGCTATACTCTAAAACTGCAAGTAGCGTTAAGATATAGAAACGATAAAAGATATTTTCAATCCAAAATAGACCATTGTAATCCAAATTACAACAGTTCAGGCACAAGGGACACAACTTCCTTCTCTTCCATCAACCACAGACAGCTTCAGGATTGAGCCCCTTGGATAAATTATAATAATTTGAACAGATTCGTTATTTTATTTGTGCATAATTTTCCTTATTTTGTCTGACTCTGATTTAATTGCGAATTTTCTATTGAGGAATTTGACAGTTTATAAAATTCGGCATTTAATGAAAAATTTTATCAAGTACTCTAAGATGAACTGCGTGCAAAATTGTGGGTGAGGTGCATGATTTATTATGGCATCGAATAAAATATTTGCAAATCCATTCAAATGCGAAAAATTATGAAAGTAGTAAATGAAAAAGCTTTCATACGTGATAATGGTCTCTAGAAATTGGTGAGAACAATATTTTAGGCCCTAAGATGAATTTTATCATCCTTATACTCTTTGAAGGATATGAACAGATGTAAACTCAAATCTTGGGGCTCCAAAATATTGCTGCAGCACTCGCACGTAATGAGGTCGGTTTTTGATTTTTTCAGATGGAATGTTACTAGTTTCTTCAGCAGATATCCACTGAAGTAACTAGTGCTATCACTAGAAGACTCAAATTGGCCTCCAATGATAGTGGAGCGACTTAAGCCCGGTATGGCCAAAGACTATATAAGATAGACGCTCAACTTGATAATCAGAAGCGATCAGTAGCATACGTCACACCTAGGTCACAACATAACTAGGTATACCAAGCGAGTATAAACCTATATAGGTAGAATATTGTCTTAGACGACACTAAGTTGTAGGTATATCTTAACGCTGATTGGCTAGAAGTTGGATCAGAGTGCTGACGTCAGTGCAAACATACTTTGTATTTTTAACATGGAGTTGAGCGTCTATCTTATATTGTCTTTGGTATGGCGTTCAAGTCAACTTCTGGCCTAACTGTTGTCTGTACTTCAGGTTCTGATGGACATAATTATGTTATGTGTTAAATTTCATAAGAATGTAGCTACAAGAAAATGTTAATATGAAGACAATATGTTCAAAAATATTATTAAAAATAGATTAAAGATAAAGTAGCTATACCTACAAAATTCATGAAATTAACACTGAGATCCGTGGCATCTGCAACTTCACAGTTGCCATCAATGGGTGGTCGAACCAATGAAGCTACAGCAAGCCGACTGTATATCCTACAGTAATCTTGTGGAGTTGGGAACTTGCACTTGTGCCTTATTCTACCAAAATGCTGTTCGAGGAAGTCCTGGCTCAAGTTTCGAGTAGAAAGATATTTGTAACCTTCTGCTTTCATATCTTCTCGCAACATTAGGAGCACATAGATATTGTGGACAAACCCATTGATGAAGCGGCACTTGCGACTTTTACTTAGAAGCTGCAACCTCAGCAACCATTCTTTGGATTCTTTCAGAATCGTCACCACCTTTTCACAGTTGACATTGAATGGCCTTCTTAACATTACTCCATCCTTTTGAAAATAAAGAATTCATGATGTCAAATATCTGGTTGAACTGGTGGCAATATCTGCTAGTACAAAGAGCACTGCTGTCTATTTTGTTACTTGCCACCATATAGTTCCGAGAAGTAGCAACAGAGTGTGATAATACTTGACATGCCAAATTAACTTTCATGCGGCTGCCAAATTTCAGATCAAATAGATTCTTATGACCTAATTTAGGTGCTGATTTTAGGGTGTTTTTGGCCTCAAGATGATAGAGTTGCTGCAGATGACTCCAATTTGCTTTGCCAGCATGACGAGGAACATGAACTCCACCAGTCTTTTGTTCAAGTAAGTTCCTGGCATTCTTTAATAGGTGAGGTGGGTCCCTATAAACATAATATTTGATGTCATTCACTTTGAAAAAGGGTTTCCCCATATTCACACCTGCCATTCTAAAAGCTTTTTTCAATATTCGCACCTTGGTCAGTGGTAACCCCTTTGACAATGAAACCTGCTTCTTGTGTGACACTGTTTGTAACAGAATCTGTAAATATGTACCGAATTGGATACTTCGACCTTCGAAACATACCAGATACCATGACACACAAAACAGAAGACACAAGTTTTTGATTTTTTACCTGGCCATCATCCTCGTAACCAATCAGAGAGCCAGTTTTCTCATCATACCCAAGGCCAGTTCTTAGGGACATTTCATCAACTAAAAGCATACACCATTTATCCTTAACAGATGTTGTGTTGACCTTCATCTTCAAAAGGGTGCCACTAGCCTTATGAATTCCAGAACGCGAGGTGAATTTTTCAAGGCATCTCATCACAGTAGATTGAGAGGGAAGAGGTAACAGTTGTTTCAGTACTTTATAGCCAGTTTTGAAGGAGCCGGCAAACATATTGGTGGAGAGCCATATCTGATATTTGCTGTATCTCAATGTTTTCAGTCTTCGTTTTTCACATTGTAACTTGCAAAGTTCAGTGAGGTTCTTTCCAAGTATTCCTCCATATTCTTCCTCAAACTCTGAAAACGAAACTCTTCTATATTGCTTACCTGTCTTCCCCCTCTTCACAGTTTTCCTAATCCTCTCTCCACGAATTACCCTTCTGTTGATGCTTTGTTTTTTCGATTAGACATGGCATGCATCCTGATTTTGGCGTGAATAATCTGCGTTTGCATTTGGCAGATGGGGAGATCATCTGAAAAAAGATAAAGAAAATTATATTAAAAAATAATGGAAGTGCAAATCAAATATAATGAATGTATGTGCATTCCATACAGAGATCCAAATTGCACAACAAACATTCTAAGAATTAGTAGATTTATAATTTCACAGATGGAATTAATTTCAGAATTGATATTTGACAAATACAAAAAAAATGGCAATCGTAAAATATGGGTAGCAACTTTTTTTCACATCTAAAATTTAGTGCAGTAGCTGATGTACAACTGGTTATACAAAGTTACTAATTATTTCATGATAAATGAGTTGAGAGATGACTTCACATCAGCTGCCTCCATTACCTCTAATATATATTTACATGAAATTATAATTGAAATTGTATTTAAACATAATTCGTTAAATAGAACTATGATATTAACAGGCAGCACATCAATAATCGACATTTACAGAGTATCTAATTAATCATATTTCCTATAAGCCAAAAGACTAGTTAATTCTACTCACACGTGTGTTGTCTCCATCATTAAAAGCTTCTGTAAATGACTTTTTTCTTCCAGTCAGAGAATCCCAGTGTTCTGAATGTGGAGTCAACATTTGAGCAGCTACCTGCTGCCGAAGGAGGGTGGAAGTTGTGACTCTAGGAGGAGTTGCAGCTACCTACTACCGAAGGACAGTGGAAGTTGTCACTCTAGGAGGAGTTGCAGCTACCTGCTGCCGAAGGAGAGAGGAAGTAGTCACTCTAGGAGGAGTTGCAGCTACCTGCTGCCGAAGGAGAGTGGGAGGTGTCACTCTAGGAGTTGCAGCTATCTGCTGCGGAAGGTTTCACTCTAGGTGTTGGTGCTACCTGCTGCAGAAGGAAAGTGGGAGGTGTCACTCTAGGAGTAGCAGCTACCTGCTGCGGAAGGTTTCACTCTAGGTGTTGGTGCTACCTGCTGCAGAAGGAGAGTGGGAGGTGTCACTCTAGGAGTTGTAGCTACCTGCTGCGGAAGGAGAGTGGGAGGTGTCACTCTAGGAGATGCAGCTACCTGCTGCGGAAGGAGAGCTGTTGCTGCAGTTCTGAATGCCGTGTACGAATGCTCCCTGAACTTTCAGTCTCTCGCTAGGGTGACGTCATATGTGTGCTGTGACGTCACCACACGACACAGCGGAACGGTCACGCTAATACGTTGTTGAGAAATCGTTACACCCCTTCCTCCTACTAGTACTTCCATGTTTCTTCAGAAGTAAAAAGTGGATAATCCTTCATCGTCCACCATAATCTTTCATTATCCACCAAAATCCATCATTATCTACCATAATCCTTCATTGCCCACCATAATCTTTCATTGCCCACCATAATATTTAATTGCCAAACATAATATTTCATAGGCCACCATAATCTTTCATTGCCCACCATAATCCTTCATCGTCCACCATAATCTTTCATTGCCCACTATAATCTTTCATTATCCACCAAAATCCATCATTATCTACCATAATCCTTCATTGCCCACCATAATATTACATTGCCAAACATAATCTTGCATTACCCATCATAATCTTTCACTGCCCACCATAATCTTTCATTACCCACCATAATCTATCATTGGCCACCATAATCTTTCATTGCCCACCAAAATCCTTCATCGTCCACCATAATCTTTTATTACCCACTATAATCTTTCATTATTCACCAAAATCCTTCATTGCCCACCATAATCTTTCATCGCCCACCATAATATTTCATTGCCCATCATAAACTTTTATTATCCATCATAATCTTTCACTGCCCACCATAATCTTTCATTGACCACCACAATATTTCATTGCCCACCATAATCTTTCATTGGCCATCATAATCTTTCATTGCCCACAATAATCATTCATTGTCCACCATAGTATTTCATTTGGCCACCATAATCTTTCATTGCCCACCATAATCATTCATTGTCCACCACAATCTTTCGTTGCCAACCATACTCTTTCATTGCCCACCATAATCTTTCATTACTCACCATAATCTTTCATTGCCAACCATAATATTTCATTGCCCACCATAATATTCGATCATTGCCCACCATAATAACATACCATTGCCCACCATAATAATCTAGCATTGCCCACCATAATAATATATCATTTCCCACCATAATAATATATCATTGCCCACCATAATAATCTTCAAATTCCACCATTTGAATTGGCCTTTCAATATCTTTCATGACCCCCATTATACATAAAAAATTTCACATTTAATTTACTTACAAATAATTTATTTATATATAATCTATACCATTTACAGTTCTAGTTGATCCAAATGAAATAATATTTGATTCAAATGAAATAATATTTGATCCAAGTGAATTTCAATTTGATCCAAGTGAAATTGAATTTGATCCAAATGAAATAATATTTGATCCAAGTGAAATTGAATATTTTATCATTCCAATACCTCACATTTTGTGATTTTAATTTTGTCTGTTGGTTGGTTGGTTGATTGCATTAAAAATGTCTTGCTTTTAACATTTAAAATATAAAAAATATTTGTATAATTCATGAGAGATTATGATTGGCCAATCATAATCCCTCATTGCCCACCATAATCTTTCATTGCCCACCATAATCTTTCATTACCCACCATAATCTTTCATTGCCCACCATAACCTTTCATTGCCCGTCATACTCTTTTATTGCCCACCATACTCTTTCATTGACCACCATAATCTTTCATTGCCTACCATAATCTGTCATTGCCCACCATAATCTTTCATTACTCACCATAATCTTTAATTGCCAACCATAATATTTTATTGCCCGCCATAATCTGTCATTGCCCACCATAATAATCTGTCATTGCCCACCATAATAATCTGTCATTGCCCACCATAACAATCTATCATTGTCCACCATAATATTCGATCATAGCCTACCATAATAACATACCATTGCCCACCATAATCTAGCATTGCCCACCATAATAATCTGTCATTGCCCACCATAATAATCTATCATTGTTCAGTATAACAATCTATCATTGTCCACCATAATATTCGATCATTGCCCACCATAATAACATACCATTGCCCACCATAATAATCTAGCATTGCCCACCATAATAATATATCATTGCCCACCATAATAATCTTCAAAATCCACCATTTGAATTGGCCTATCAATATCTTTCATGACCCCCATTATACATAAAAAAATTCACATTTAATTTACTTACAGATAATTTATTTATATATAATCTATACCATTTACAGTTCTAGTTGATCCAAATGAAATAATATTTGATCCAAGTGAAATAATATTTGATCCAAGTGAAATTGAATATTTTATCATTCCAATACCTCACATTTTGTGATTTTAATTTTGTCTGTTGGTTGGTTGGTCGATTGCATTAAAAATGTCTTGCTTTTAACATTTAAAATATAAAAAATATTTGTATAATTCATGAGAGATTATGATTGGCCAATCATAATCCCTCATTGCCCACCATAATCTTTCATTGCCCACCATAATCTTTCATTGCCCACCATAATCTTTCATTTTCCACCATAATCGTTCATTTGCCAACTCGATCTTTCATTGACCACTATAATCTTCCATTGCCCACCATAATCTCTCATTGTCCACCATAATCTTTCATTGCCCACCATAATCTCTCATTGCCCACCAAAATCTTTCATTGCCCACCATAATCTTTAGTTGCCTACCATAATATTTCATTGACCACCATAATCTTTCATTACTCACCATAATCTTTTATTGTATGATTATGGTGGTCAATGAAAGATTATGGTGGGCAACGAAAGATTATGGTGGGCAATGGAAGATTATGGTGGTCAATGAAAGATTGAGTTGGCAAATGAACGATTATGGTGGAAAATGAAAGATTATGGTAAGCAATTGAAGATTATGGTGGGCAATGAAATATTATGGTGGGTTATGGTTCATTAAATATTTTTTATATTTTAAATGTTAAAAGCAAGACATTTTTAATGCAATCAACCAACCAACCAACAGACAAAATTAAAATCACAAAATGTGAGGTATTGGAATGATAAAATATTCAATTTCACTTGGATCAAATATTATTTCATTTGGATCAAATATTATTTCACTTGGATCAAATTGAATTTCACTTGGATCAAATATTATTTCATTTGGATCAACTAGAACTGTAAATTGTATATTCACGTAAAATTTATTTACATACAGTTTATTTACATGAAATTTATTTTTACGTTAAATTTATTCACTAAAATTTATTTACGTAAAATTTATTTATGTAAAACTTATTCACATAAAACTTATTTACATAAAGTTGTAAATAAATGTTATGTAAATAAATTACACAAATATTTTTTTATATTTTAAATATTAAAAGCATGACATTTTTCTTGCAACCAACCAACAGACCAAAGACACAAAATGTGAAGTATCGGAATGATAAAATATTCAATTTCACTTGGATCAAATATTATTTCACTTGGATCAAATATTATTTCACTTGGATCAAATATTATTTCACTTGGATCGAATATTATTTCATTTGGATCAAATTCAATTGGATAAGGATCAAATTCAATTTCACTTGGATCAAATATTATTTCATTTGGATCAACTAGAACTGTAGGGGTTGAAGCAAGTCTGTACAGTGAAGAGGCAGTTCCAGAATGTTATTATCTTCTTAAGATGGCTAGCTCCACAGTTTTCACAGAGGTGTTACTGAGATGACCATTCAAAAACAGTTGCAGTGAATTTCAAGAACGGCTATATTTTCTCTGTTACACCATGGGAAATATAACTGTTTTTGAGCCTTTTATGCCTATTGTCATTTTTTTTAAGGATCAGTTGGACGATCTTCACCAACTAGGTTTTTTATCATTTCTTCTAATTTGTCAAAATATTCATGATAATAAAAGGATCGGCAGTTACAGCTTTTCTAGCTAGCTGCAGTTGTACTACTTTATTGAATGCCTACTTGCTTAGACAACATACCTGACTGTAATGTATACGCAAACGATCATTCTCTCAATTTTCTTAAATATGATCAAGAATGTTTGTTCAAGCACTTGTGATAAAATCACACTTCTTTCCTTGCAAATATAGAGATATACAACATGCTCTATGTATGATTGCTTACATATATGTAGTATGTATGTCTGTTATTGAAAAATAATCTGTCCACTCTTAGCAAGCATTCACCTTTTCCATTCTCCTTGGTTTCATTCTTCTTTTGTTGCTGTAGCTTATTCCAGAGTAATTCCACATTCATGCCATACTTCTCAGCAGTATGTTTTATCTTAGCACCATCATTTATATCTTGAAGAGCTACTACAATAGTACATTCATTCCAAGTTTTTATAAATATTTTGTGAACCATTACTAAATATTCATATTTAAGTAGGGGAGGATGGTCATCAATGGGACAAAAAACACAGAAAGAATGATATTTCATTTACTATAGGCAAAGTATGAAAAATATAATATCCATGTGTAATATAGATATTCCTTTATAAAATGAAACTAACTCGAATGCTATCACATATTCTGTTGACTAGAAAAAAATTACATAAAAAAAAAACAAAAAAAAATTGTCTCATTGTATAACAGCACTGGTGAACAATGGGACAGTTTATCAAACTTGTATATTGTTTAGGTTATGGTCAAATTTCAAGTTCGAATTATCTCTTTATGTTGTCCCAAACTCAGTTGGTTCATATAATATCAGTTTAATGTCCTCTAGCCTCACCGATGCTATGTCAGGAACATTTGTAAAATTAAGCTCATTGCACTCGAATCTTCGCCTAACATCAATATTTCCTATTTATCTTTTTCATGCTTTTGGCCAGCAGAATACGTTTTAGAAATCGAATCAAATTCTACAAGTTCATAAACCTTCATTTCCAACGTTTTCGGTAGAGATTTAAGTTCTTCAGACGATTGGATTAGTTAAATTAATAGTTCTATACCAGATCAAGAACAATAGTTCACAGGCCATCTACGGCAGATACTTTATGAAGTGATTTCGAAGGCCTTATCCTTAATGGCATCAGCTAAAAGCTCTTCTTTCTCTGGTGTATCCTTTGCAATCATGCTGCGTCTTTTTCTTTTATTAGTGAAATTTGTTTTCTATGCAGTGCTTTGTGATGACCTCAGATTGCTGAAGCCCTCGAACATGGTCGAAAGTCCTGCTTCAGCTGGAAGCTCTGTTTCTACAAAGAGCCTTGAAGCTACAGTTCACGTTATTGTATCAAAAATAGATATTTATTGAATCATATGGAGTAACTAGACAGTTTGGTTGACAATAGGGCACTGTCCCATTGTTAACCAAATTTTCTCTGCCAATGATCACCATGACGCCATTTTTAAAACATATGGGTATAGTAGCTCAACTACAAAAGTATAAAGGCAATCCTTTCATATGATCATATTTTACATATTACTTAACATTATGTAAAAATGACGTAAGCATATGTTAAATTAACAGATTTATGACAATTGAAACAAAGTACAAAAAATTTAGTTTTCCCACCTCTAAATCACGTTTTAGCTTTTACTCAGGGCTGACTACACCCCAACCGCTGAATGCAATGCGAGTGAATGCACTGAAGTATGCCTAATTTGGGGTACGATCAAGAACCCCCATTCCCCCTCCCTGTTTTTTTAATCCTTATTTACCTAGTTAAATAAATGAAGAACTACTTGGATAGAAAAAACGGAGAGTTGCTAATGTAGTTTGTTGAGTCTCAAAATCCTTTTGAAATTAATTTATATATTGAATTGTTCTATTTATTTCACGAGTGCATTGAAGCCATGATGGTTGTTATTGTTTCTGAGATAAGAGACCGCAGTAAGTTAAAGTCCACCTTTTATCTACTTGACCCTATAACATATAGTGACAATAATAACTAAAGAAACAGAGATATACTGAATAAGCATAGTTTAAAAGAACTATCTACTAAGGTGACATGGGTAAATTAAGGTCTTTTAATTCCATCCCTCATAAGCAAATCTTCTGAAACTAATTTATAGTGAATTGTTTTAGAGGATCTCTTCACTGCGTGCTAGATCATTTGTTGTATATATTTCACAAGTGCTTTGATGCGAAGATGCCTGTTAAGGGAATGGTTTCCGGTATTTTCCATTTTTTTCGTTTTTTTTTTTTAATTTAGTTACCCTGCAAATCTACCAAAGAAAACTCATAAAAAATTCCATTCACCTAGTACGTTTGTACGTGTGTCAAACGCGCTTCACAGTTTGGGGGTTAGGGAGTTATTCTCTTATAGAGAGTGGGTTTCACCCACTAACAATCTCTGTGCGCGCTCGTTTTGCTCTTCAGTTATAACTCTGACGCTCTTGAGTGCAGATGTTTTGAAATTGTTCTGTGTATACTGTGTATTAGCAAAGTGTGTGTGGTACCTTTCTATACGTGGATCAGTATTGTGATAGCTATTCTTTTGTCTTGTTGTTCTTTGCCCTGCTCACGTAAGTAATTATGCCGCCTAAACGTCGTAATTTCAAACGTAAAGTAACACCTGTTTGCGATATAGCTGATGCAATAGCTATAGACCCCTCCCCCCCCCCCCCCTCAACCTACTACATTTGGGCGTCGAGTCTCTGTTTTTGCATCTGAGCAACCAAAAGCAGGGGTATCCAACCCTTATATTGTAATAAGTTCAGCGGTCGTGGAGAATCTGTTAGCTAAAGTAACTGAAGTATGTGATATTTGTAATGGTATAAAAACTGGTAGAATTGTGACTGTATATGTTGATTCTTCTATTGAATTCACTTGCAGTCTTTGTGACGTTGCGGAAACTGTCTCAGGGGATAGTGCAATTGTGACCCTAGATGGGCAACCATCGAAGTACACATATGCTACTATTGCCACTGTTTATAATTCAGTTATCAACGCCACAGGGTATGCAGGTATATTGAAATCAGGAAATAACATGCACATGCATACTATGGGTAAACCGGTTTATTATGCTGTTACCAAATATATATATGGCCAGATGAATCTATATCGCGAACAGATGTTAGGTCCTGATAGCATTGGTGTGAAAGGTTTAGTTCATTACTATGGTAAGGAATTGAATCGTTTACCCAATGCTACTACAGGAATGCTAGATATTGATGTTAGCTTTGATGGAACTTGGATGACTCGCGGTTATAAGTCACATATTGCTGCGGCATTTGTGATGGATTGTCATTTAGGATCTGTTGTAGATTTTGTTGTATTGTGCAACTATTGTGAGGCATGTACTAAAAAGAAAAATTCCTCCTCACAAGAGGAATTTGAAATTTGGAAAGAAACTCACAATGGTTGCACGATAAATTTCGATGGCAAAGCAGGGGCAATGGAATCCGCTGCGGCTGTAATACTTTGGTCACGTTCTGAAAGACTTGGTTTACGCTATTTGACTTTTGTGGGTGATGGTGACTCATCTGCCATCAATGCTGTTCGAGCATTGAATGGTGGCTCCGGTCCTTATGACACGCCCGTACTAAAGGAAGAATGCGTAAACCACGTCTGTAAACGGCTTGGTACTAGGTTGAGGAAGTTGAAGAAGGAATCTGTTGCTAAATTGTGGCGCCTGTGTTTGAAGGTCAAGTTCTGCAGTAAAGATAGAGCTGTGTTTGCAGCAATCTATTCTGCGCTCAATCACAATTTTGGAAGTGTTCTGGGCTCTTTGTTGGTGAAGATGCGTCCTCCCCCTCAAACAGTTATGAATCGTATTCAGTTGCTTCGACCAGCACTGATTGATACTCCCAGACGTAAGCGTAAGAGATCTTCAGTTGCGACTGCTGATCCAGCATACGCCCCTGGAGAGTTTTGAGGTTGTTTTGAGGTCGTTTGTTGTTTTTGTGTTCTTTCTGTGTTGTTTTTTTGCCTCCCATTTATGGTTGAAGGCTTCGTCGCTGCCTGGGTTGACCCCCGAAGCGACCTGATGAGTCTTCTTGGCTGGGACGAAAAGCATATAGTTTTTTTTTAAATTTAAAAAATTTATTGAAAAATATTTTTCTTCCTCCATTATCTCAGTACCATTTTTTCTCAAATTCTCCACGTTCAAAAGTATAGAACTTTTTGGGGGTTGGTGCTACAGAAAAATGTATAAGAGCTAATATGTTCAGACCGAAATTCCTAAGGTCGTGGTGAAGCCCTTTTCCTATAACTTTTTCTATAAACTTAATTTTTTTTGAAAAACAAAAAAAAAAAAAAAAAATGACAATTTTTTTTAAAATTCAAATAAAAAATTTTTCAGATAGAAATTAAAAAAAAAAGCTGCACCACGACCTTAGGATAGTAGTAGAGAACATATTAGCTTCAATAAATTTTTCTGTAGCACCAACCCCCAAGCCGTTCTATAGTTTCCCGGGGGGGGGGGGGTCGAAAAAGAAGGTTTTTCGACCCCCACGGGGGAGGGGGGCCCCAAAATGAAAAAATCTCAAAAAAGAGAGCATATGATTTCTTTTCACTTTACACCTTATGTTAAAATCTCAGCTCAATCGGACAAGTATTATTGGTACATCCTAAATACCGGAAACCATCCCCTTAATTAATATGAGATTAATTGACGCAATTTACCTACTTTACACTATCTAATTCAAAACAGTTGACGGCCAATATTGCCACCATCTTGATAAATCTGAAAATTATATAGAGACTTGCCTTTTGTGCAGTACTGATAATTTTGAAGAGAAAAGCCTTTAGCAGGCACCCAGAGGACAGAATGGAGAATTTTTCTCACTTAACTCATGATCACTGATCGGAAACACTATATAACCCTAACCCTGCAAATGGACTGTTCCGGTTGTCGGTGCTACTTCTCGTACATGGATACACCTTCGTAGACATTCGTAATTGTAATCCACTTCAAAATTGTTCTAGGTCTAAGCACCACTTATTCATCTGAGAATTTGGTGTAGCAGCAGACGGGTGAAATAAGTGTTTTACTGAAAGTGCGCAAGCAGGTTTTTCGGTATGTCACTAAAAATACAGCTAAAAGAAAACCGTTGAATCGATTCATCTGATATTTTGTACAGAGATAGAAAAAATGTTGAGAAACAAAATGTGTTTTTCCATTTTTTTGTAAGTTTAATTGTTTTTGAATTACAGCATTTGAAATTTGGGTATCGTTTTTTTGGGACACCCTGTACCTCTTGAATTTGAAAATTTAGCGAAACTAAGATATAATGTTCATAATCTCTATATGAAAAAAAAACTATAGTCAGTCCTATATCTGAAGTAATTATTCCAACTCGGTACGAAAGATGGTAGAAGTTTCTTCACTTGAAAATAATGGATATTGTATTGATCAGGGACATTGCATACCTGAAGGAATTTATGCAGCAAGAACAATAACTAAAAATGCTCATCCTATAGGAGTAATGAATGTTATTTTCGAAAACATAACATGACGTCCGGGACATCAATTCCACCTTGAATCCGTGGACGAAAATAATATATTTTCAACTGAGTACGAAGAAAGTCTTCATAAAAATTAAACGGATTCTTCCCTACCCGATTGTAGCAGTGAAGATCGACTCTTCAACAAAGGGATGATCTTCATCAATTGGTATTAGGATATCAAAACATTTTTGCCCAAGATAGGAACGATCTAGTCAAAAGCAGCTTGACATGACTTGTTGCGAGTTTTAAAACATGAAATCCTGACTGGCACACGTGAACCCATCAAGAAGCCAGCTTACCGAAAAAATCCGGTAGTACAGAAAAAAACTCATCGATCAAATGCTGGAGAGTGGAGTAATAGTGCCTAGCTCCAAGCTCATGGTCTGCCCTTGCAGTACTAGTGAAAAAGAAAGACGGTTCTGAACAGGCAGCTAACCTAGCCGTTCAGAGCCGTTACAATCGTGTTAGCTTCTAGTGTAGATTTAGAAACGAGGGAGAGTACACGTGTGTGCGTCGCTCTCAGACCTGACTGAAAAAGTTGAGTAACGATTCTCGTTAGCACAACAGCTGATGTTAACTTACACATTATTCTTCAAAATACTTTAGGTATCTGATCATTTTGCTCAATAATTTTCTCATCTATGGACATTTAACAGATGTAAGAAGATTAATTGATGAATATTTAGGCAACAGATGCAATGTTAATGACTTAAATAAGAGTTTGATGGAGCGTTTTCTAGATGCGTGCACCCTCCCTCGTTTCTCAAACGTCACTGGCCGTGTGCGAATGCTCCCTGTACTGTCAGTCTGTTGCTAGGGTGACGTCATATGTGTGCTGTGACGTCACCACACGACACAGCGGAACAACAACAAGACGCCAAGGAAGCTGTTTTGACTGAAGCGAAGAGAGACAAGGAAGCTCACTTGACTAATTGCTAACAACAAGGTGTTAACACGATGGTTCCGCTTATACGTTGTTGGTTTAGCCGTTACACCGCTTCCTTAGTACTATAACTTCCTTTAGTACAACAAACTACATTAGCAACTCTCAGTTATTTCTATCCAAGTAGTTCTTCATTTGTTTAACTAGCTAAATAAGAATTAAAAAGACAGGGAGGGGGGGCTCGTGACCGAGGGGGCTTATGACCTAGGGGAGCTCTAACCGGTGGGGCTCGTGACCGGGGGGCTAATTTAATTTCACAGACTACACCTATTATTTGAAACTATGAACATCATATGTACATATTCTAATACTCATTATAGTACAAATAAAGAGAATGTTACAGATAATAAAGTTCTTTTACTTGCATATATTTCAGAGTTTGACGAAAAGTTAGACTCTATTACTAATTATTCGATATGTGAAATTTATATACGTGATAGAGCGATTCGATTCTAAGATTCAAAGGAAATTAATTTCGAATTACTTGTTTCTTAATGCATTAAGGGGAGTGCCTCACTATTTAAACTTTTTTTTCTTGGAAGAGTGAGATGCTTGATTTTCTCAACTTGATTATATTATAAAAATAGACAATTTTTTCAAATCCCCCCGAAAAACCGCGAAATTTAGATTTTTTTTAAATCCCTTTTTCTCTCTCATTTTTTGGCCTTGAGTCATAGAGTTTGTTTCATTTTGTTCAGAATTTTGCACGCTACATCAAATTAGCATACTCAAAAAGAAACATTAATAACAATTTTAAAAAAAATTTAATATGGTTACATTTTCCCAGACTTTCTCCACGTTACGGAATACCATATCAACTGACCGTACTTTTGAAGACAACTAAATTCTGAATAAAAAAAACATATATCTAAGTAAAAATGAGGGAGAAATAGGCTTTAGAAGTTGAAAACTCAGGTGTTCAGAAAGGAATTTTTTTCGTTTTTTTATTTTTATTTTATTTTTAAACAGCAGTACTATATTGATTACATGAAAAAAAATACTACTTCTCCCAGCTCCTCCCCCCTCCCTTCAAAATG
>CANNZV010004087.1:0-47587 GCA_947561585.1 Caprella mutica
ATTTAAGTTAAGCACAGTGTGCTTTCAGTAGCAATAATTTAGCAAAATACTGTGCCATTTGACCTCGAGGTTGCAAGTTTTTAAGGTTTTTAAAATTCACAGCACAAGAAGAGGTCTGACCTCTAAGATGTTAGAGCCTCTAATTTAACATATCTAAATAGGGTATGTTAAATTAGAAATTGAATTTAACATAAAATAAAAGGGGCAACTCGTGTGTTTCCACCAATTAAAATAACTAGTGAAAATAATCAAATACGTACTGTATAATTAGAGATACTAAACAAATTCTTCTATGTTAGTTTATATTACTATATTATTACACATCATTCCATAATAAACTAATTATAGAAGAGTATCTATTTATCAACATTAAATTAAGTAGTTTTAGCACATGCAGTATGTGAAATAGAAATTCCCACCTACAGTTCCAATTAAAGCAGTTTATTTGTTTAGTTTAAATTTACTTCAATTATTTTACTTTGAAAGATAATTTCTTCTAAAGACCATGAGGTATAAATTAGAGAAATATTTATTTTTATTCATTGATCTTACTAAAGAATTATTTTTTATGTTCATATCTTGTTAAAAGAGATAAATGAATGGCCCTAATTTAGAATGTAAGTGATAACAAATCATCACTGTTACAATGAGAATTAATTACTATATTTATTAACAATTACATTAACTTAACATGTTTTAGAAGGTGAGACTACAAATATATACGATGCATGTTATAAATATTACCTTAAATTACATGTATATACGGTATATGTTCCATAAAGTTACCTTAAACTACATGTATATACGGTATATGTTCCATAAAGTTACCTTAAACTACATGTATATACGGTATATGTTCCATATGTTACATTAAAGTTTTAAACTACATGTATAAACGGTATACGTTAGAATGTTAGCTCACAGTCACTATAGGAAATGGTTTGACGTCACGCCGATGTTAATACACTAACGGTACAGGTGGTTAAGATCTTCTTGAGTCAATAGAGTGTCAGTTAGGCAGAACACTGAGGAATGTATTTAGTGGTAATTCTAATGCCATTGTGTTAGTAAAGAAGATTATATTTCCCTGATTAAAAGGATATTTTCAAATGATATTAATTGTAATTACTTTTTAGCAACCTTCAAAATTCTCAAATATTTAAATCCAGATAATCGTTAATATATATCAGTAAATATTAGCGTACGCAATTCTTAATATCTATTCAGATAATATTTACCTTGAATGTACCGTTATGAGCAGGTATTCTTTAACCTTAGCTAAACTAGTCTCAAATAGTGTACAGATATATCAGTGTACTATAAGTACTATCTGCTACAATACTAACTACTCTTCTTCTTTGGTTTAACTACGTAAAGTAATGCTATGCTAACTATATTTTTGTACCACAATAGTAACAATAGTATTTCACACCTAAATGTGGGTATTCACAATAGTTGCAATTGCAATGCACATTTTTTTGTTTTTTGTTAAATCTTTTTTAAAATCACAATCCATTGAAAGTTATTACAGAGTTAAAAAAATAAGCTACAAAAATCTTAATTATGATTTATAATATGATGACAATTTTAAATAACCAATAACAATCACTGATAAATCTCTTCAATACCAATCTATATATTTCTCATATTTATTAACAAACAAGTGGACATATCTGCATATATTAACTTCCTTTATTTTATGCATACTATGTGTGCTAACTTCATTATACCTAAGTGGTGTAAGTTGCTGACTTAGCATTGCATTGTAGGAGTTTGATGAGACTTCCTTGTGTTCAAGCTACATATAGGCACTAATGACTTAAGAAATGTCATGTCAGCTGTCGGTGCCTACTTCTCTTTATTCATCTGCTTATATTTTCTCACAATAATTATAGAAAAAAACTTTATTCGAGATAAAATATAATGAGAATGAATTAATTTTGTATATAAATATTCCTATTTCAGTAAATATTATATTATTTCAGTAAATATTATATTATTTCAGTAAATATTATATTATTTCAGTAAATATTATATTATTTCAGTAAATATTATATTATTTCAGTAAATATTATATTATTTCGGTAAATATTATATTATTTCAGTAAATATTATATTATTTCAGTAAATATTATATTATTTCAGTAAATATTATATTATTTCAGTAAATATTGTTATAGCATTAATTCTACTGCATAAGCTCTAATTTCAGTTCTTATTTTTGAACAATAATTATATTCATAGATAATAACAGGGACGTTGTTGTGAGTTACGGTGTAATAAAAATTGTTCTTTTTAATGAGGTATTACATCACAAATGATATCAAATCCTGCAAATCATGATTCTCCTCATTTTATAAAAAGTTTCCCCCATCAGTCATTTTTCACTGCATGAAATCGCACAAAATTCAATCCTCTGACATTGGAAACACCTTCAGAATTCGATAAGAAGATTAAACATCGCGGTTGGTTGGCAAATTTACCGCACACCATTTTCATATCCTGGTTGGTTGGTCTCCATGTGCTAGATCTGTCCGCATTCATTCAGTCTGGTGTACCTACTAATGTAAGAAGTTCATCAATCTTATTAAAACTGGTGTCGAGTTTTCAAAGAAAAACTGTTGTTCGCATGTATAGTTATTGAAATTATTCTTGGATTTCAGAGATCGAAATCGAATTTGATTTAGTAGGGGTTTTAACGTCTGCTTCGGAATTGAAGGCCACACATTTGATGTCGAATGGAAATTAAATACAAGGGATTTTCATTAAACACTGGTGTTCCATATGAACAAAGTCACATGCTACCATTTTATGACAATACTCATAGATGTATCATAGTTATTTTGCCAGAGGAAAATGAAGAGGCGATGGCGATAGTGAATGGAGTTGAAGAGTATAAGCCTAGGGCTTTTATACCGCCAGTAGCGCTAAAGAATAATGAACATTGTAAACATGGAAAAAATTCACAATCCTAATTACAAAGGTTATTAGCTAAGAGTAATAATATGACCGCTAAAATAAGGCAAAAAATTATCACTCATAATTTCTTCTGAGTTTTGCATTATACAATCTTGCATTGTACAATCCTGCATTATACAATCTTGCATTATAAAATCCTGCATTGTACAATCTTGCATTATAAAATCCTGCATTATACAATCTTGCATTATACAATCCTGCATTATACAATACTGCATTGTACAATCCTGCATTATACAATCTTGCATTATACAATCTTGCATTATACAATCTTGCATTATATAATCTTGAATTATACAATCTTGCATTATACAATCTTGAATTATCCAATTTTGCCTTATACAATCTTGCCTTATACAATCTTGCCTTATACAATCTTGCATTATACAATCTTGCATGATACAATCTTGTTTCATTTAATTGTTTCTCTTTAATATTAAAAGTAGTTTCACGTTAGAAGTTCACGATTTTGATTATAACTCTTATTTTGTACACAAAATTATAACTGTATAGAAAAACATGAATTTCATCACAGTCTTGATAGAGTTATTTATTATTATTTATCTAAAAATTGAAAATTTAGATATAATTATTTGCTGGTAAATTATTTGATTGACTGATACATTCAAAAGGTATATCAATATTGAGACACACTCTTATAACACATTTATTTGGTAGCCTGATATCCTAAAAAGCAGGTATACTTATTAATAGTAATTGTATTTTAGCTATAGTTTATACCAACTGAATACTGAATAAGGTGGAGTATTAACTAAATTATAGTGCATTTCGGTGTAAAGACCAACAGTTTCAACACACATAGTCCCTCGTCAAGACCAAATCCTATGAAAAATATACCACTTCACCTGACTCAGACTGCAAAACAGTCACACTAAAAGAATTAGATAGAATAACCAGGTCTAGGAGAATTTTTCGAGTGGAAAATTTATCAACAATTCAAAATTCTATTGATCGACATTTATCACAAAAGTACATATTGATATATTAATTTGCCTGAGCTATTGTATTCGGTTCTAGGTAAACTTAGTCTGGGAAAATTCTTATATGTAAGAGTGAAATGAACGATTTTATTAACTAAATTAGAAATTATTGAAAATCCACAGTGCAAGTTTTTAATGAACTCTTTGCAATCTCTGTCATAAAATTTACATACTCTGAGTCTATAATATTATCGTCATTATTCAATTAATAACTTTAGCTAAATCTTAGGGATCAGGAGTGTGGATAGTTAAATTGTACAAATATTGATAGTATACAATTGAGAAGACGTTATTCTTAACGGGCAAATGCACTAGTATAATATAATATACTAGAGTATTTGCCCATTAAGAATAATGTGTTCTCATTAGTATTAATATTTGTGTAATTTAACTCTGTGCCCTCAGATTTAGCTAAAGTTATTAACTGAATAATGACGATAATATTATAGCATAGACTATAGAGTATATATTTAATGATAGAGTTTGTTAAATATAATAGTAGATTTTAAATAATTTCTAATTTAGTAAAAGAAATCATTTATTGAACTCATATAAGAACCATCTAGTAACATAATATGATTCTAAGTTTTTGCACATGGATCTACGCATCATTTACCCTGTTTTCTCCACTCAATTATTTTCATTACTCTATTCATTAGAACTAAGGTTACTGATTATAAAACTACAAACCATTTCAACTTCAAATATGCAAGTTTTTTCAAATATACGTACTTTAGGTTATTTTTTAGATTTTACTTCTACCCTTTCAATTTCAAGTGAAGAAAAAGATCAAAATGCCTCTGAATAATTCAAAACCATAATAAAGCTTTTAGAAATAATAAATGGCTACCTATATCGTTATCTAAATATCATTACTTAAAAAATCATAGGTACCTAAAAGTGTACCTACTTACCTAATTACCTTTACATTTATGATAATAGGTAATAAAGTTTGCACCCCTTTTTTTGTTCTTCTATCGAATCTATTCAATCTAATAGAAATGTCGGACAGTGACGGTTTAGTGTGAATATTTTCTTTAATAATTAATTATACGAAGCGAATACCTATCAATTTCTTCTCTGTTAACAGTGATATGTTATATAACTTCAGCTCTACAAATTTATAGCATTTCTAGAGAAATTTTAATCTAAAGTGGAGGGGACCTCTAAGCCCTAAGGCGTGACAGGCCATATACATAAAACACAAATAAAGATAAGGACATTATTTAAAGGGGTGATGTTAAAGACCATTTTCCGAGTACTGTGGGTATAAATGAGTTTCTGAGTACTACGAGGGTCCTTATAGATTAATTTATAGTTTGACGTAAGTGCCGTACGTCATTCAGTTTATTGTCAATGTTGCTCACGTTATATGCCTCTCCTGTTGTTCACACTACCTATTTGCAGAGATATTTCCATTATGTGTAATAATTTAATGTGCCTACAAAAAGCATTAAAATTGTCCGCTTTTCAATCCAAAGAGAATGAGAGTGAAGAAATGCAGTGGGATAAAAAGTAACCAGTACCAGTTTTTAAGGGATATGCTGACCTCTAACTAATTCACTGCATAAAAACAATACCGGTCATAACGTGTGTTTTTACTCTCGCTTTCAGATGCATGGAGCAATAACTCTTAAAGCTATTTCTCATGTGATGACTTGGAATTATTTATCAATTTAAAAAAATGGGCATCGATATTATAAGGTCAAGCAACACGGACAATTTTGTATTGAAGATCTATTAGATAATTTTTTTAATGAAAATTAGCATGTACAGTATATAAGGCCTATGTTTTCAGGTTTCAGACACGACAATGTTATCTAACTGCCTATTAATTAATTAAAGCTAAAAAAGCGAAGCAGAAAAAATATTGAATTTCTTCATTTTATATAACATGTTTTTCATCCACTAATATATCTATGTAAAAATATGCAGATAATTCTGCTTTAAAAGTTAATATTTGTTCAGGAATCACAAACACACGAGTTTCTCATTCAATACATTAAAACATATTGCTATTAAATATTGCTAAGATTTAACGGATTGATATTTAAAAATAACCATTTGACCATCAATTTGAATTTTGTGAATCTAATGAGTTTTATTTAGAATGAAATAGTCTAATGTTTTCATTCTTTCCACAGTTGATGATCATTGAGAAAAGAAGAATGAACCACTTCAGTTGATGCAACATCTGTCAGAAACAGTAGAACCGATTGGCAAGTTGTGGCTTGCTGTCATTTACCTGCTTTGCATCTGAACTCTCGAAAACGCCTCATCCACCATGTCCCCTACTCATCATTCTTCGACTTCCACAACCAATATAACACTCTCGAACTTGACTCTCAACGGAAACTTACTGAAATCAAGTGGAGCTAAACAAAAACTAGATCCAACCAACTTTACTTGTCTCAGCAAAGCTTCAGATAGTTTTGAAGCCAACGGCAGAGTATTGAGTAGCAACGAAAACAATAACAACAACAACAACTGGGTTGAACAACTATTCCTAAAGGAGAGAAAACTTGACTCTCAGACAAAAGTTGAATCTTTGAAGGTTTCAGAAGCTGAGGACGAACAGAGAAAGGAAGACCTCTATTACTTAGGTGATGGAGGATTCAGTCGATGGGGAGGAGAAAGTGTCAAAGGAGGATGGATTCGGAAAATGGGTTATGCAGAACGCTTCATGACTGGCTCAACGGAATTTGGAGTTATGGCCACAGTTTATAATTTGTGGTTCGAATCAAAGGCGCATGTAGATTTCAAAACAGTAGAAGAAGCTTGTCACATTGTTGCAAGGTAAAAATAATTATATTTAGGATGATAATCTAAGGTTAAGTAAAAAGTCTACATAATTACATATTCATTGTTTTATCTATTTTTCAGAAAACTGCCCCACCTCAGGCTAGCGGTTGGAAAAAAAGGAAAAGATCTGTGGTGGAAAGAAATGGACGATATGAAATTCGACATTCAGGAGCTACAGACAGAGAGTTTACTGAGTACATTCGAAACCCTTCTGAAGAAACGATTCGATTTGACTGATGGACCTTTGTGGTTTGTTAGATTTGTAAAAATTAACGAAGATTCATGGCAAAAAGACTTCCCAAACTTTGTACAAACTGTTTCGGAAGATGATGTCACCCACAAATTTATTCTGATATTCGGCTTCCATCACAATTTTAGCGATGGAACTACAAATATGAAATTTTGCGATGTCTTCCTGAAAGTTTTGAATAATTTATTATCAAAGAGACCTACTGAAATGAATATTGAAGCAAAACTAGTAGAGCCTCATCAGGATCGGATGGCTGATAAATTGTGGAACAGTGGGTGGTTATTATACAGTTTCTTGAATCGATTCTGTAGAAATCTATTTTCATATGCGATTTTCATGAGAAAATTCACAAAGTTTTACAACCAACCAATTGAGAATGAGGCGACTACAAGAATAATACCGAATGAACTAGACGAAACGACGACGACGCGACTTTTGCAGAAATGTAAAGATGAGAAAGCAACACTAAATTCTGCTTTTACTGCTGCAGCTAATCTTGCACTTTACAGGATGCTCTTGACTAAAACTTCATCGTACACCTCTATGAGCTTCGGTGGCATACACACCATCAACATGAGGAGGTATTGGACGAAAGAAGACAGCAAAGACTCTTGTGGGTGTCACATCTCAACCATAGATGTCAGTATTCCCACTAAGATAAACGACTTCCATGACTTCTGGTCCTATGCACGAAAAATTCAGGATAAAATGTGCCACGAATTAAACGAAAGCAAACGCTGCATTAAACTGATGCCATTGGGAGAAAGACTGAATCTTCTGCTCTATGTGAACTCTTTCTGTGAACATATTGGGATACCTGCGGTCAACGACAACCACTACCTCATAACTAACATGGGTAATTTAGGGAAACTCTTTAGTGGTGATGGAGACATAGCTAAGGTCACTAGGCTCATGAGGTCCATATCATGCCACTACATGCCTAATCTATGCCAACACACTCTTCACACATTTAGAGGCAGACTATTCTACTCTTTAGATTACTATACTCAGAAAATGGAGAGAGAAAATGCAATTCTCTATGCCGAGACTCTTACTGATATCCTCAAAGAGATATCAGTAAGTTCTGGGTCTCTGAGCTTCACAAACAGTTCCTAAATGTTACACCCGTGTTGAGATGTTCAATCTATTTCGGGTACCAGGTACAACCTAATTCGACCATTTTACTTGTTTTAGCTTTTGTTCTGCTTTATGTAAATAGATGTATATTTTATGTGCCAATATATGTAATCTGTAAATTGAAACATACATATTATATAAAAGGTCCAGTCCTACCAGAAAATACTTTCACTCCAAAGTATATAAATTTAACCGGGCGCATTAATGGTGATATATTACATGTTCTATCAATTTTAAAATGTGTGTTAAGTAATATAGAAATTCAACATTTGTCCCTCTAGCGATGTTGGTATGATCTAAAGTCAATAAAACTTAACTCCAGACATACCTAGAGAAGTAAGCAGGCTTGTTTATTGGTACAGTTTATACAATCAGTATTTCTATTAATAATTCTTTAACTTTATTTATTGCTAAAAGAGGTGAAATCAAATGTCATTTTGGAACCAACTGTCATATGTTGGAAACGTACTTTCTATATAAACTCTTTATCCTATATATTATTTTTTTGTATTCTACATTAATTTTTACAATTTGTTACTGAAGGTCATTGTCAGCAATATCTGACTACTGCTGATAATTTCCTTCTTACAGAACTAAGTCTCGTCTTTTAACCAATTCTAAATAAATAGAACTTTTATCAGTGTATAAAATTGATGCATTAAAAATGACGGCACGCGTACACTAGAATATTATAATAGTTATATAATATAAGCCAAACTATTTCATATGTACACACATAAATGCTCAACTGTCGTTTAAACTAATAAAAAAGATATTGTTATTGGCTGGGCTGGACCTTTAACGTAAACTGTAACAGATGATTGTGAAGTCAAGTTGAACAGAGTTTTTAGTTGTTAGTTTTCAAACTGTTAAGTGCTCTAACAACAGACTGAAGATTGGAAAAATAGTACCTACCAGTTGTTTTTTGGAGCTATTTATGGTTGGTCTCAGATGAACGTTAATTATAAAGATTACTAATATATTGACATAATTTTAGTTCATGTGATGGGCATATAACTCACAGTTGAGGAGTTGGTAATTCTAATGTTAAACAATATGTTGTAGTTTCATTAGATAGGTTCAGTTGTTGATTGAAGATATGAGCAACTGAAATGTAGGACCAAATAAACATGATATTGAACTGCAATTTTGGAAAAGAATGAACATTGCTAATAAATCTTCTATTTTAATGCAAGAGATTATTCCAAAACTGTTGGATACGGGTTTGACAATAACTACGGTCAAATTTGTAGTAATAATTTAGTGTTGATATTTTGAACAGCAAATCTTTAATAACACAAACTATTTCAATTATAAAACTAAAATATCCAGAGATAAAACTTCAAAATAGTCGATTACAAACCAAAGCTTTAAGCTCATTAACAAATATATTTCTTTTTGTTAATTCTGAGCAACATATTTCATAAATATGAGCCAATCGAATATATTTTAGATAGCAGTTATGTATTGGCGTAGATAAGATAAGATAAGACAACTCCATGTAAAATACATCCATTAAATTTCCAAGCAGGAAAAGTGTCATATAGTCACCATCATCCATAGTATAAAGTGGTAAAACTGTTTCGAACACATATATGTTAACCGATATATTTCTCTTAGTGCCAAGCTGTTTTTGTCTTGTTAATTGAAAATATAAGTTATCAAATTTAATATTTCATTTTCCTTCCTTCAGTCTCCATCCTGACAATTCAACACTTAATGAGAATGCAAGATGGCTTCGTCAATAACAAGTAGACCAATTAAAGTTATATTGAAACATGGTCTGATAATAAACAGAACTTTGTAAGAAATAGTGATATTGCCTAAATATTTTAGTAACGATACTCATTGCTAAAAACATCTTAGGTTGATGGTTTAGCTTTTTTGTCATTTATGTACTTACAACGGAGAAGTGATTAGCTGTTCAAGCTAAGGGTGATGCAGCAAGGAACTCTTAGATCACGACAATTGCATTGGAATTACAATGTCGTGTTTGAAGACTGTTCTACGGAGTGCTATCCTTTTAAATTGTAAGTAGCTTAAACAAATTAAATTATAAAAATGGTAAAAATGAAAAAATACGAACCATAATCTAAATTGGGGCTACCCAATTGAATGATATTTTCTAGCTTGTCAAACAGGTACTGCTAACCACTAGACCTATTGAGAGAATTACAATGTTGCTTTTAGCACAATTAAAAATAGAACTTCAAATAGCAATTCGATCTGAAATTTTCATCCCTACACTAATACAGCTCACGCAATTGTTATGTAACAAAACAAAAAAACCTTAAGAACAGTGAGGCAATTTCAGAACTAATCTGAAATGATTTATCAACAAGAACATCCACTGGAATAATATCCAAAAGATGCCATTCTAGATTTTTTTTGACAGCAAATAAGTGATGTGAGGGAGGAAAGTTGCCAAGTCATCTCACAGAACATCAAAACACGAGTGATGGAATGGAGCTTTTTCCTGAAAAGTAACTAATACAAAAATTGTAATACCTGCATTTTTTGCGCATACAAAAGAAGCAAAGTTTCCAAGAAAGATCATTTGAAGTGATGAAGAACAAAGTGATGTGACGAAGCTAGATAGGAGACAGTTCTAAATAAAAATAATTTTTTTAGAACAATCCTATAATCAAACTATACTTAATTTAGAAGAAATATAAATCATAGAATGGTATATTTACGATTCCAAACAAAGTTTTGTAATCTTTGAATTAAGTGTGAATGCAACCTATTGGCAATTTAAATAAGAGAATAACCTTCAGATTTAGAACATTCAACACTCTCATGTCTATGGCATACATTTCTGGTTAAAATACTTCCAAAAAATTCCTTAAATAATATTTTTATTGTTAAATATCTAATAATAAAAATTTGTCATTGAATACTAAACTTATAATGGTTTGTTTCCTAAAAGAAACAATGTTAACTAGTTGCATTTGACGATATTAATATTAAAAAATGAATGCTTCCTTTATTGAAAACACATCAGAGCCCAGAAAGTCTCCTTATTTTCCCCATTGACTATGTGAACGAAAGAACTATTACATGTTATTAACTCATTGTAAAACAGGCGGAATATTTATAGTGCTAGCATAACTTGCTGATATAATAAGATTCACATGTGACATTTAATAGAACATGCTAACAAATGACGTTACTTTTAAGATTTGAAGATAATTGCAAAATTAATGTCACACTCAAGGTAAAATAAATTATTAAAAATGTAGAATGTGTTCCAACTATTAAATTAAAACATACACCATTCAGTATAGAATTTATTTGAAAGTATATACAAAATTTGAGTGTTTATTTCCTCAACAATTTAGCTTCTCGTATCTCCAATATCTCCTTCTTCTGCCTCTCTATTTCCAAAGCTCTCTCTACTAGGAACTCTCTGTACTCCTCAGGGTCGTAATCTTGGCGCACCTGTCAAACATTTACAGAATTAATTAACAGTTAATGACATTTAGGGGATTAGTTGACAGGTAATGAATAAGGTGAAGAAAGAGAGAGAGAGAGAGAGGAGAGGACAGGGTTGGGGAAGACAACAACAGCTATACTATTAATGTAAATGAATATGAACTTTGTAAAAGTTAGGCAGGTAAGTGGTTTCATGAACAAAGTCCACTACCAACAGTCGGTGACATTGCTCATGGATGCAGAAAAGCTACTCTGTGAATGCAGTCACTTACCAAGGAATGAGAGGAAAATTGCACTAATGGATGGAAGAGAAAAATGAAAGATGATAGTAAATGAAGACTACATTCCTAACAGATCTAAGACCTCATAGTTGAAAAGCGTAACCCTAGCACTATCCTCTACAACTGCAAGTAGCATTTGATAAAGTAGAAATATTATGAAATGGATAAATGAAATTTAAGAGAGGAATAAATAATTTATGAACAAGAGACTACAAATAGCCATAAAGTTACAAAGTTTTAAAAATAATTGTGGTTCTTATCACTAAGAATAGTGGTAAAGCTGAAACATTAAGTTTATAACCAAATATTTATGTTTCTCAATATTATTTAGGTAACTGAAATTCCCTCTTATTATTTCCTACTATAACAAAATTTAAGTCCATAATGTAACTTACCTCAATTCCACAGGAGTGAGCAGTGCCTATTATTTTTTCACATATTTGATTGAGAGGAGTAAGTTCTAGGGGAGGGTCACGAGATTTTATTAGGGCTATTTCATACACGTGTTTTAGCGTTATCCATCCAGCAACTTCTCGACCTGAAAAAGATGGAAAATAAAGTGAATCAATTACAATTAGATGTAGCTATTTATGTTGAAGGAAATTGTCTAAAACTAGTAAAAATTAATCTTAGCTAAATTGAACATGGAATGTCCATTAAACAAAATTTAGCTACAAGTATTTACTACTTTAACCAACAAGAGAAAATGATTTCTTTCACAATTCAACTAAAACTACTTATAGTTGAAAATTAAATTCTAAAACGCTAGATAAATAAGATTTAAAAAGAATCATACTGAAATAGTGTAGCTATAGCTAGTGTAGCTAACTTTCATGCGAGAGATTAAATTCAAATTTTTAAAAAGAATTCTGTACCTGGAGCTGTAGCGCCTTTTGGAGCCCCAGCAGCCTGCAGTATGAGCCAAATAGAGACAGGAGTGTGGATAGTCAGGTCATAGGATCTGTCCGGATTGGTGGTGACTCGTATAGGAACAGGAACTCCCTCATTATACTCAGCCGTTCTGTTGTTAAAATCTTTGACGAAAGCAGCTGTGTTGATACCTCTCTGAAAAACATTCAACAATTAGTCAATTAACAAATAAAATATGTAGCTAAATGTTTAATTACAATAACTGAAAATAATATAGAATTATTATTATTAATCAAGAAAGATAACTTTATTTGATGTAGCTAGCTAGAACTATTTCTATTGAAGCAACATGTTGTGATGTTTAACTATATCTCATATGCATATAGCCGTATCTTGCAACTTATCATTCCCTATCAATCATGGAAGCCTGTAAGTATTCTTTATTTTAAATTCTTAATTAATTTTAAATAGCTAGCTATTAACAGAATAAATCAAAAAACAGAAAATATTAAATAAAAAATAATCAAAACTATTATCAGGGATTTAAACAGAGCTATAGCTACATTATCAACCTAGATTCCTATCCAAAATTCAGATCAATTAATGAAATGTTCTGGTTGGCAATGAAAGCCATTTAATTCATTTTTTTCTAAAGGTAACAGTAGGCTAGGAGTATTCTATTAAATAAAATAAAATTGATTTCTAATGTTCTTTGTTCAATTTGTTTTGTTATCATAATATTCTCTTGTATATGTTGTAAACTTTTTGTTCAATAAAGATGTTTAATAAAATCATTAGTAACTACATTTAATAAGCATGTAACTAAATGAGGAAGCTACTATCACAGTACAGAGAAGATATAGTATCCCAGAGCTATAGGGGGGATATTACGCGTGTGCCGGTAGGTTGTGACGTCACATGTCAACAATGGTGCGTACGTTTGTACGTACAGTACAAACACAAAAGATGGCTGCAACACACCCAACTTTTGTTAAATAACGTTTTCGGTGATATTTTTTTTAAATTCCACATTACCGCATGCTATTATCCAATCTTTATAGTCTTAGGTACGGACGAAAATTAAAAAAATGACTGTTGATGAAATTGCTAGGTAGCTACAGGTCTTTTTACACCCAAAATAGTAACAAATTTTTAGTCTTGAAGAAGACGATTTAATAAAGATAATTAGATCATTAGTCAGATCGGTCACGTTGGCCGCCATCTTAATTCTCTATTCCATGTGACCCACAGCAATTATGTTTACTATGACGTGACCTCTTGTTTACATACATGACGTCACAGCCTACCCAGAATAAATTTGAATAATACATGTAACTGGGGTACTATACTATTCTGTTTACTATGCTACTATCATCATTTTGAGAGCATTATCCACCTGACTGAGTTGTTGTCCAAGAGGTGGAGCAGTTGAAGCTTGACCAGCGGGAACATTTGTTCTCAACCTGCCGTGAATAATTTTTTCCACAACTTTTTTCAGACCAGCCTTCCCTCCTTTTAACTTAGATGCCATAATTATTTAGAAGTTTACAATTTGATGTTATAGTTTAGATAAATTCTGTGGGAAAAAATTATTATTTAATTAATTTAATATAAAACTTTTTCTTAGATATGAAAATCTTCAATCCTAAAATTAGCACAATGAGACTCCTTCAAAGTATATAATAATAAATAAACTTAGCCAGTACAGTCTAACACAGTTGCTCAACTTTAAATTGTATCTAAATCTTTAGAGTAACAGATGGCTGTCCCAAAATAAGGCCACCCTCTGTGTTCGGATTAAAATAAACTATATTTCAAGATATTCCTCAGCAGCCACTCTAGAAAAAGTGGTCTTTTCTGATAGGGTCAAACAGGTAAATTGCAGCCCACTAACTAACTGCGGCCTCTAACAACAGAAACAGCATAGCTTCAAAACACATGTTAAAAAGTTAAATTAATAAATTATAGCATGCACTGTGCTTATATTGATAGCTATTCAACATTTTTATGTAATTTCGGTTCAGAATGTTTTAGAGACTCTCTTGAGAGGGCCGCAATTAAAAATTAAAGGGCCGCAATTTACCTGCGTGACCCTAGATTAATTACTCTGTTGGAGTTTAGTAAATTAGCAAACCTTAAAATACAGTATTGAATTAATGGGAACTGTATAATCCGCAGCATTTAGCCTCTGAAATCCATCTGTTAGCCTTAGGTACTTTCCCAGTCTGTATCTGGTGCACAAAATTCCACTGACTTTTCAGGTAATAAGGCATGTCCAAACTTGCCAAGTTGCCATTTTAATGGCAAGTTTGAGACAGTTATTTTATATATTTTCAATCCTTCAATTGCAAATGGTGAGAAATATCTTCTATGCTGCAATGTTAATTTGGAGAGAATTTGTGATAATTTGAATTTTGATCATTTTAGAGAGAAATTTTGTTATTTTTGGAGAGATAAATGGAGAGTTTATGAGCCACACAATTTTACTAGGCTGACTTTTTCAAAAAGCTGAAAAAATTCACTAGAAATTTCCAATAATTTGACTCATTGGCTGATCCACCAACAAAATTAATGGCAACATAGGAATAAAAAGTTAAAAATCCACCGACTTTGCTAGAATATTATTTTCAAAGTAGGAAAAATTCCACCGACATGCCAGTCTGCAAAAGATGCATGAAGTTGTGAAGTTTATCCGGCGACTATTGAGGCCTTGAAATTAGTCTCCTGAATTATCCGGCGACAATTTTCTAATTAATTCCTAAGTTTACTAATTCAAATTACATGTAATTATTCATTATTATCTATTGAAGAGTATTTTGAGATTTTTGACCATTTTGGAGAGAAATTTGGAAATGTTTGGGGAGAAATTGCACCAAGAATAAAATATCTGGAGACTGATTGTGCATACTTTGCTGACTGGCCAACATGTTGTTGGACTTTGGTATTTACCATCCTAGTTTCAGAGAATGTTCATTGAGTCGCCAATATATCTTTTTTTCAAAAATAAGTCAACTTAAATTAGTAATGCAGTCGCTAGTTGTCATTATTTAATTCCAATTTTGAAAGTCGACAGTCGTCAATATACCTATATTATTATAACTACCTAAATTAATTGAGAGCGTATCAACTGATAGTACCAGGCTCAGCTAATCACAGAGAGCCTGAGAGAGGCATACTTTCTTTCATAGTTATTCATTTTTTTTTCCGATAATTAGTCAGAGAGCATCAAATTAAAATGACAAGTAGTGACCACATCATTTATAACAAAAGAACACCGAAAACAGAAAACTAATATACAATTTGAATTCTACATTGTGCCCCATGGAGGCTGGAGCGTGCTATATCAAAACAAAATGGCTGCTTTGTTTACATTTCAACAAAGATGCGCATTGCGCGGTTCCGCTGTTTATGATTATAAGTCACCAATTTTAATTTTAAATCTAATTTAAGTGCTCATTAGTGGTCTATATATGTGAAAGATACTTATTTTCACAAATTTTAAGTCGACAATTAATCAGCGACTTGGTACATACTCTTGAACTAGGTTTACCATGAATATGAATTACAGTCTGGGACTCTGCCGCTGCCGCGCCGCGCCAGTTTGTATTTGGTGCACTGAACTCCTCTGACTTTTTCAAAAATCTGAGAAATAGCTGCCAACATTTTTCATCAATTTGTCTAGTCCTCCAACATTTTTCCATTTTCTCCTCCAAAAATTAATGGTAATATAGGGATTAATAGCAAAATATCCTCCGGCATTGCAGGAATTTTTTTATTAGAGAAATTGAATATCTCCCGAGATATCATTGGAATTTACCACCAAATACAATCTGGGTAATTTCCAGAGTGGTTCAGCAGCCCTCCCAGTCAGCAGAATGTGTCTCATCTCCCGCAGAGATTTTAATATGAGAGAGAGTCCCGCAGCTAAATTGATGGTAACATACCAGTATCAGTATGCAGAATATGTCTCTTCTCCCGCAGAGATTTTGATCTCCCGCAGAGATCTCCAATTTCTAAAATTCAATCAAAATCTCCCGCAGAGAGTCTTGGAAAAATGTTCCATATTCTGCAGACAGGGTAACATAGGATTATAGGAATCAATTCAAAATCTCCCGCAGCTAAATTAATGGTAACATAGGGATTAATTCAAGATCTCCCGCAGAGATATCCAATTTCTAAAATTCAATCAAAAACTCCCGAAGAGTCTTGGAAAAATGTTCCATATTTGATATTCTGGCAGTGGCAACTGCCAGCCCTTATTCTCAAACTAGTCTGAAAAGTATGTCTCCAGTCTCCACTGCCACAGACACATGATTTTTTTACAGAAATTGGGTTTTGGGTGCAGAAAATAACATGGGAACATAGGAATTAAATAGGACTTGGGCGCAGGATTACTTTTCAGACTGGCCCTCAAACTTTCAAAGTCAAAGATCTCAAATTTCTAAAATTGGTTTCAAATTTGTCTTAGTCCACCAGTCTGCAGAATATGGAACATTTTCCCAAGACTCTCTGCGGGAGTTTTTGAATGAAATTTTAGAAATTGTAGATCTCTGCGGGAGATTATGAATTAATTGATTCCTATGCTACCATTAATTTAGCTGCGGGAGATTTTGAATTAATTCCTATGTTACCATTAATTTAGCTGCGGGAGATTCTGAATCTGCTGCTGAGAGTCAGAGAGTAACTGTCTCTCAAATTAAAATCTCTGCGGGAGACGAGACACATTCTGCAGACTGGCAATTAGACCTATCTAAGGTCCCAGGTAATAAATTATGTCCTCATTGGCCAATTTATTATATATTGGCAATATATAAATCTGCAGAATATGGGAGATATTTGGGATAGGTACCTGTATCCTGTACCTACCTTATTATAATAATCACCTCAAGGCTCAAGGATCAAAAAATTGTCTCCATTTTCAATGTTAACAAACTGTAATAGCATCGAGATATGGTTCCCAATTATTACAGCTTTTATAAAAGCGAGGTGTAATAAAAGTAAGACGCCGGTTTCCGCCTTTACATCAAAACAGGTTAAATAGCGGATTAAACAAACTACATATCGAAAAATCTAAAAGACGGAACCAAAACTCCTCGTACCAAATATGTAGTTCACAAGTACCTTTGACCCCGGTTTCTTTATTTCGACAGTTACAGTATGAAGTTTAAACTTATATGATGTTTGAACTATATCAATACCGATAATACACAGTGAAGATATCATCAATTAATTGACATTTCTTGTTCTTTGTAGGGTTTTCTCGGAGAATGAAATTCAGTCATCCGTTGCCGGTGTCTCCGGAAAATTCAACAAAAGTTACCCAGTAAACAATACAGTTTCAAAATGACATCATCTGGATAAAAGGCTTTTCTCGAAATGAATTCGAAAATAGAGCTAGAATCCGCTATCTGACATCGTTTTGGCTTCGATTCGAAGATGACGTGCACCACTACTAGACGGCATCGATAGTACGTTTATTTCGAGATGAAAAGTCACAAATTATGCGTCGAATAGAAATTAAAGGTCCTCTCCATCCAGGCTCAGGGAAAAAAATGAGTTTATTACATAATATTATAGAACTAAGGTTTACGATCATTATTCAGCAAACCGCATACAATTCGGTTCAGTATATATTTTAATATTTGCTTTTAAAGTTTTTTAATACTCTGTGAGCAGCAATCGAGCGAATCTCCAACCTGACGATGAGAAAGAAGATTGTACACTCTTTGTTTTGATTTCAAATTTAGATTTTTAAACAAACAATGCGTTTTTGGCCATCTTTTAAGATATTAATTGTTTCTAAAAGTATATAAACGTTTCTATAATAAGTTTATCCGAATTTGAACCTTTAAACGAATAATGAATAGATTTATTAAACCAAATACCTAGTTGACAATCAAAACAAATGGTGTACATTCTTAATTCTTCTTCAGACTAAAATTAGAAAGTCGGAAGTAAAGTAGGTTTTGTACAGTTTGGATTATAAAAATCTTTAAAAGCATATAAAATTGAAAATATGCTATCAAGTTTTATGGGGTTTGCAGTAAAATGATAAGAAACATTAGCCTCGTTGATTAAAGCAATAAAAAAATTTGCTTGGAGGCGACCTTTAATAAAAAGAAGCAAATCTTTGCTACTACCATAGGGAATCTGTATCGAACCGATGCCCGATTGTAAACCTAATATGCGTTGAAACGATATCCACTCGATATCCAATAAGCAAATAAATTCAAAAAAATGAATAGGATCTTTTACTTTATTGCATTTAATTTACTTAGGTTGAGTACATATCAATTTAATTAATGTTACATAATGTTATTTACAAATTAGATGGGTAAATAAAGTGACGTGTTCGGGTATCGAACCTGCACCCAAGCAGATATCCTGCGGTAACATGTACATTCCCAACAAACATATGAATGTCGATTCGATGCCGTTTGCTGTCAAATTCGTATTGCTATCGGTGGGTATCGACTTAGCAACGATTTCGACTCATAGTAGATATCGGAATGTCTGTTTCTAAATGATAACTGAATTTAATTAAACTTCGAGTAGAAACACGAAAAACGATACATGGTTTTAACAGGATCAACTTGACGTCGGCATGTCTGTTTTCAAACGATATCTGAATTTATACTTCGACCAGAAGTGCGAAAACAGATACGTAGTTTTAAAGAAATCGTTTCAAATTTGGAAATTCATTTTCTTATCTTCCTGTTTTATAAAATGTATAGAAATGTAGGAATTATTTCTATTCAATTGGATTGTACCTTTCTATATGACGTACGTTGTTACTCCCTTCAAACTATACTTAATAATTAATACACTTATGGGGGACTACGGCAGTTGTAAAGGTACGATCAGGCATTGGGTACATCACCTATAGTAGTAATTAGCATGTGAGAGTGGACTTCGGATTCTCTTGAGGATGTTCGTCAGCTTCGTGCAGTAAGAGATAGCGCACACAAATATTGTGTAGGAGTCACGAGGAAAGTTTGTTCTAAGAAGATTGCGTGACTGTAGGTAGAGCAGCGTGAGTATCTTTAACTCGGAGTTAGGACGAAGGCTGGAGTTCCTCAGTTATACTAGATGAGTGAGAATTCGGTATTATTCCAATCGTGTGGAGATGCGGAAATTTTCTAGTATGATGTTTATTACTGGAAGCAGTCCCAGCAAACATGAATGTATCTATTCGATGTCTAAACGACTCTGTAAAACCTCTCTTCTGACATCGAATACTAGTAACAGATTAGACATGGTGACATCAAGTAGATATCAATCCGATATCCGTTTACACCGCTAAACCGCATCATATTAAGTATAATTGTCTTCGAAGCGATACCGTTATAACAGCGTTGAATGGAAAGATAAATTACGGCCTCTAACATACATTGGGATTCTGCATCGAACAGACGCCTAATTATATATGTAATATGCTTCGAAACGATATCCACTTGCATCCAATAAATAAGTAAATAAAAATTGAAAACTCTTACTTCATTGATATAACGTACTGTACGTTTAGATGCATATCGATTTGATAATTGTTACATAATGTTATGTGTAAATTGAATGGGAAGAATTGAAGTGATGTGTCCGGGAATTGTTCGTGGGTCTTTCCGTCCTCGTGCCAGCAGCTCTGCCACTTTGCCACCGTGGATGCATTTTACTAGAAATTTTTTTTGTTATTAACCAACCCGGAGATACTTAAAGAAATTTTAAAGTGAATAGAACAATACAGGCAAGCACCGCTTTTATAACAAAAATCACAACTTATTCTTATTTCAAATAGTAATGAGTTGGTCAAATTTTTATATAATTGTAACTCCTTAAAAATTTCGTTCTCTATGAGTTCTAATTAAAGAAAACGTTTTGAGGCCATGACTTAGAATACAGATGAAAGCTCTGTGATGAAAGTTTAAAGTAATGAAAGCATTAATTAAAATTTGACCATATACTAACTCTCACTCAGTAAATATAGGTCATAATAGTTGAGTAATTAGTTTGACATTTTGACTTATATAATTGTGATAAAACAGGAATTTTCTGCTCTATGAAATAATTTTAGCAATACGGTATATGTTCCAAATTATTAATAGGGTCTATATTTTCAAACACGTGATAAAGGAAAATATAATAATTATATAATAAGTACTATTTAATTAGTAACATAATAGCTGAAGGTATGATACCAATTGAAATAAAAGTTAAATAATGATTATTATATATAGATTTATTGAGTCCGATTACCACTTTAAGTTTAATAATGTGAATCACTGAATTTTAATCGTCTCATTTGCAGCTTTTGGCACAAGGTGAAAGCTCAAGTTATCGGATATGGGGTTCCGCATAATTTACGTAGAAAAATTATTTATGTAATGATTTTTATTTCTAAACTTGTATTTTACGTACTGGTATCATGGATGCCAATTTAAGTAAGAATTGAATAATGATAATCATTATATTTATTTCTTACATATCCGATAACACAGAATGTTCTCTAAAATGGAATGTGTTAAATAGCCTCTACGTTTAGTAGAGGTTTAACGTCAGTTTCTGAACCAAAGGCCATATCGCTGACGTCAAAAGGAAATGAAATACAAGGGACTGGAAAAAGCAGTCAAAAAGGAAAGTGGCTCCATGGACAAAGTCACGACGCTCATGGATGCTGAAAAGCTACTACGTGAATGCTGTCACTTACCGAGGATGTGAAAAAATGGTCACAAGCACCGGTGGCTGCACTCAAGGATGGAAGAGGGAAATGAAGAGGTAATAGTAAATGAAGTCTACGAGCCTACTTAACACAAAATCTAAGACCTCGTACGTAATTGTGGAGCGTAACCCTAGCCCTATCCTCTAAAACTGCATGGAGAGTTAAAACACTATACACATGGTAAACATAAAATAGACAATACATAATCCAAATTACAACAGTTTTGGTTCGCAAGGGACGCCACCCCACTTCTCTTCTATTCACCAAAGACAGCTTCAGGAACCCCTCGGGGCTTATTTACAATAAGCAGTTTAGAATAGATTCATAACAATAAATGCACTGGTCATTGAAAAATCACTTTATTGGTTATCCATTTCATTTTTACGGTACTGGAGGAACAATATATTTAACAACCGATGTTCCAATATCGCTTACTTTACGTTAATCCAGTGTACAATCGCACTAGCTTGCCAATGTCTGATCGTACCTTTACAACTGCCGTAGTCCCCTATTGTCTGATCGTACCTTTACAACTGCCGTAGTCCCCTATAAGTGGATTAATTATTGGGTATAGTTTAAACTTTAAAGGGAGCACAACGTACGTTATATAGAAAGGTACAATCCAATTGAATAGAAATAATTCCTACGTTTCTATACGCATTACAAAGCAGGAAGATAAGAAAATGAATTCCCAAATTTGAAACGATATTTTTAAAACTACGTATCTGTTTTCGCACTTCTGGTCGAAGTATAAATTCAGATATCGTTTGGAAACAGACATGCCGACGTCAAAATAATGCTGTTAAAACCATGTATCGGTTTTCGTGTTTCTACTCGAAGTTTAAATTCAGATATCATTTAGAAACAGACATTCCGATATCTACTATGAGTCGAAATGGTTGCTAAGTCGATACCCACCGTTAGCGCTACGAATTCGACAGCCAACGGCATCGAATCGACAATCATATGTTTGTTGGGTAACTAATATCTTTTAATTGAAGATAATTTCAATATATTGAAACACTTCTTACAAAGCTGTTTTCAAGTACATTTATCAAGTCTTGAATATGAAGAATCTAGTATACAGGTAATTAAAGCTCGTACAGCGGACGATCTTTAAACGGACACCTTCTAAAAAAAATTATCCGTTCTTCTGGCCATGTAACTCCTACAACAACCTCTTTATATTATATAGTTTAACTAATATTCTATTTGTCTACCAATTATCTAGTCGTACATTTATTATATTCAAGGTATTACAATTTACAATAAACACTTTAATGTATTGTTGTTTTTAAGATTTTCAGTATTTTGATTTTGTTACTCATTTCCTACACATTTTCTTTGATTAGAGAAGCTCTATAAAATTAAAAAGAGGTGTAACTGCCCTATATTTTCACTCGGTTTAGTTACTAATATCTTTGTTTCATTTTACTAACCTTATTATTTCGTACCTGCGTACAATAATTATATGAGTAAGTTATATAAATATAATAAGATTTTCATTAAAAAATTTATTCAATAATAATCTGAGATTGTTTACCCTCATTATAGTTTCTTTGAAATGCTGTTAAAGAAAACTTAAAAGTTAAAATCCCCAATTAAACTAATAATTTTTGTCCTTTGTAGGGGGGAAGGGGGGGCTTTACCTGTATACTTTCCGTTGTACGAGCTTTACCTGTATACATAATATATAAATGAATAAAAACAGTAACCCTATAGTTTAGAAAATAGGAAAATCAGTCGATAAGTTAATTAAATTTTATCATTACCTTCGCAAATTTGCAGGTTATATTTTATCCGGCATTTATTTTTTATCTATCATATTTTTATGCGCATAACTGAAACAGTGTTCAACCAAATTGCCTGAAATTTGGTGAAAAGATTGGTCAATCTCCAGTGAACTTCTTGTAGAATTTTGGGAGCGACCCAGTCAAAGATCATTGTATTCAAAACTCAAAAAGTATTGAACCATATTGCATGAAACATTGTGGAACGATTGGTCAATATACAGGAACCATTTTGTCAAATTTTGGGAGAGAACGAATCAAAGCGGCGACGAAGGTATGCGTTTTACCGAGTGCACGTAATCTTGTTACTGTATTTTCTTGTACTGAGAAAATATCCCCTCTACATCATATGAAAAGATGATAAATAAATCTACCAAGGCTAAAATATGATCTTCCCGCATTCTGTGAAGGTAACTAGAGGTGCGTATGGAAGACTTGCCATATTTGATGGGCCAAGTTATTTAAAGATTTCATGTAGATTGACTTGTGCAGATTATCCTGTCAGAATTGAATTTATGTCTCTGTTGATTGAATATCTTTCATTTTTGGATAATATGTCCTGATTAGTGATTACTAGGGCTGGGACAATATGACTTAACGAATATGACGTATATGCTCTAAAAAATATGACTATATGCTCGTAAAATATGACTGTATGCTCCAAAAATATTCTATCAAGATATGACCGTATGACCTTAAGATATGTTTTTATGCTCTTACGTATGCACATACACAGAGAAAAAAGTTTACTCATATTTAATGGGTCAACAATTTATGCTTTGAATCAATTTATTACGTGAGTTGGTTAGACTACATTCATGTTTTCACGTGTGTCAAAACAACTATGACGTGTGTGTCACCAAACATAGTTAATTCAAATCATTTTATGGATTAAATCAACTTACTATGAGAGTTAGAGATACATTTTGGGAGTTTGAACATATGTTAAAACAACTAGGACATAGTGTGTTGAAGTAACTCACAAAGATTGTCAATTCAATGTATCTGGTGTATGAATTAACTTACTATGAGAGTTGACGCTACTTTTTTAAGTTTAGGTGCGAGTTAAATCAACTATGACATAGTGTGATAATGTAACCCACAAAGACTGTTAATCTTATTTATCTGGTGTATAAATTAACTTACTATGAGAGTTAGTGCTACTTTTTTTTTAAGTTTAGATGTGAGTTCAATCAAATGAGTAAGTGGCAACTTATGCTTTCCTCAAAGCTAATTTATTCGCATAACACTTTTCAGTTCAAATCTTGTTTCAAGTGTGTTACGTGTTGAATGTGAACGCTCCTCAATACCATTTTAGTTCAAGTGCAAACAATAGCGTTATATGCATTAAATAGTATTATCGCTGCCGATCGATTATTAATTATTAATTAATTCCATTAATAAATCGATAAATGTCTGCCTAAATATTCTAAAATATTGGTGATTGATAGTTTGGTGGCTTTATATAGGTAGTTATTTGAAGAGCTGATTATCAGTAAATAACTTTTAAAATAATAAATTTTGATTACTGCCTTCCAGTTTGTAAACTGATATCCAAACTAATTTTCCTAGATTATTATTATATGTTATTATAGGCAGTTACTGCGCTGTCCTCAGAATAGGGTAAGTTCCAAATTATCAGGCGATTTCAAATTTTCGGTCACGTATGAAATATAGTATATAGCTACCTAATAGCTAATTAAAATAAAAGTTAATTTAATATAGTTTTTCTTACGCGACCGAAAATGTGGAGCCGTCCGATATTTCGGAACTTATCCTAGTATCTTAAGTAAAGTGGTCTGATAATCTATATATTTTAAAACTAGTTGGTGTACCTATAGGTAGGGTTACACAGCCAAATTCGGTTCTTTTATTTCTAATTGTGACCCTACTAAGAGAGTCTCAAAATCATTCTGAAATTAGTTTAGCTATATACTGAATTGTTGAACATCATAATTTAAGCTCAATTTATGATAGGTTCTATTCATTTCACGAGTGCCTTGAAGTCATGATGGTTATTAATATTTCTGAGATAAGAGACCGCAGTTAGTTAAAGTGCTGCAATTTACATACTTGACCCTAGTTTTCTATGACTGGGAGAACTCCATCCAGGGAGATAGTCGGAGGAGAACACCGTCCAGGGATTTAGCAGGGTGAGAACATTCCAACCAGAGGTGAGCCTTTTGATATATTATACTTTCTTGGTATTTAATTAAAGTCTACATTATGAGTGTATAATGAACAAAATTATGAGGATTAGCTAGAAAAATCCATTGCATTTATTAGAGCTAAATTTATACTGCATCTGAAGATTTATAATTAGTTTAACATTTTATATAAATAATTTACCTATATGAAAGAATTCTCAGTTAATAATTCTTTTCATTTCTTTATTAATATATGGTTTTCTATATTTTCTGAATCTACTTTCAGATCTTGATGAAGAATTGACGAAGTAGATCAACGTCATCAACTATCGGAGTCCTCTTCAATTCCTTTGAATGGTTCAGGAACAATTATGCTAGGTCAAAATAAGTATTTGAAAATATTAGATGATTTTTAAATATGTATTTGCAATATGATTAGCTCTTACTTTTTCATATGCTTTTAGGGATTCCAGACATGAAAAGAATATCGAAGCTGTCGCTATCTCATCACAAAAGGAAAAAGAGTAGATGACAAATTTGATAATGTATATGAACGATACTGTGAATTTCTATTCAATATATATTAATATACGAATCTCTTATTTCAGGAATTGGCAACCTACAGTCGTGGAAGAAAGTGACGAGAATTCAAATTGTACTTCTAAATAATAAATCTAAAACTTAAATGTTTATATTTCGTTTTCAATTTGACCTTGGTAATTCTATTAGCATATTTCAATATCAGTGCCTATGAGTAAGATGAATTGCACTAAAATATAGTTTAGAAGATAAAGGCTTTATCATTAATTTATTATTCATTAAGTTATAGTACAATTGCAGCATATCAAAGATTTATCAACTTTTGTAATCTAGCCTGGTTAATTAATTCATCTAGCCTACCTTTTATCACTACGTAAAGTTATTTATGTCATCTAACTACTTATTAATAAACTGACCTGATGAGATTACTTATTCAATCTAATCTATTAATTTACAACTGATAACCATATATATATATAACCATATATCATAAAGCAAGGATAGGTCTATGTGATCAATTATTTTTTAAAATTAAAATAGTATGCATATCACAGAAGCAAAAGTAGAAAATAAATGTGAACATGTTAGATTTGGTCCTAGAAAATAAATAGTCTAATCTAATTGATACCGGGACCTAACTCGAGATTATAATTTAATAGAGTAAATATAGTGACTGAAAAAGTCTTGTAAAAAGTCTGGCTACTGCTAACCAGACCGATATTTCAACCTACACTATAATAGTTGATATACATTTACTTAGTTTACAAGTAGTTGATATAACCAACACGAGAAGATGATATAACCTACACGAGTAGTTGATATATCCTAACCGAGTAGTTGATATAACCTACACGAGTAGTTGATATCACCTATACGAGTAGTTAATGTAACCTACACGAGTAGTTGGTATAACCTACACGAGTAGTTGGTATAACCTACACGAGTAGTTAGTATAACCTACAAGAGTAGTTGGTATAACCTACACAAGCAGTTGGTATAACCTACACGATTAGTTGATATAACCAACACGAGTAGTTGATATAACCTAACCGAGTAGTTGATATAACCTACATGAGTAGTTGATATCACCTATACAAGTAGTTAATGTAACCTACACGAGTAGTTGGTATAACCTACACGAGTAGTTGGTATAACCTACACAAGCAGTTGGTATAACCTACACGAGTAGTTGGTATAACACATAGGAGTGATTGGAGAAACATACACAAGTAGTTGATGTAACCTTGTTCTGTAGTTGTTTTAACCAATACATATAATTGGTTCAACCATCACGAGCAGTTTTGACTATCACAGGTAGTTGTTGTGACCATCAGGAATTAAAAATAATCAACTCACATATGTGTTGTTCATATTAAATAGTACCTGCAACTCACCACGTAGGTAGGCGCACAGATAAACCATAAAATTTAGTCAAAACAAATCAAATATGATTTGATTCAACTAATCCTTTCTCTGTGTGTATGAATCGTAAAACGAACGAGTATATTACGATGCTTTGAAGGTCCCCTCCAAGCAAATTTTTTTATTACTTAAATCAACGAGGCTAATGTTTCTTATTGTTTTACTGCAAACCTCATCAAATTTGATAGCATATTTTTAATTCTATATGCTTTTAAAGATATCTATAATCCAAACTTTACAAAACCTATTTTACTCCCGACTTTCTAATTTTCAGTCTGAAGAAGAAGAATGTACACCATTTGTTTTGATTGTCAACTAGGTATTTGGTTTAAAAAATCTATTTATTATTCGTTTAATGGTTTATATTTGGATAAAGTTAATATAGAAACGTTTATATACTTTTAGAAACAACTAATATCTTAAAAGAAGGCCAAAAACGCATTGTTTGTTTAAAAATCTAAATTTGAAATCAAAACAAAGAGTGTACAATCTTCTTTCTCAGCGTCAGGTTGGAGATTCGCTCGACTGTTGCTCACAGAGTATTAAAAACATTAAAAGCAAATAATAAAATATATGCTGAACCGAATTGTGTGCGGTTTGCAGAATAATGATCGTAGACCTTAGTTCTAAAATATTATGTAATAAACTAATTTTTTCCCCGGAGCCTGGAGAGGACCTTTAAATATAAGTTAGATTAGTTGATGATACTGATATCATAAAATGCATTATTTTGAAGATGTTGATTTTAAATGAAATACTGTTACTTGAATTTTACCGCCGTTAACTTGAATGGAATAACCACCGTCTATCAAAGTCTCTGTAGACTACCCTATTCTACATATAGCTATCGAAGGGTAATGAAATTATTTACATAATGAACGCAATTTTTTTTGAACAGCGACACAAACTATGAGAACAAAAACAAACACTTATATAAAACTTAACGAAAAAAATGTTATTAAAATTATAAACTTGAGCTACATTTAATAATCAAATGATGATTCAAATTTTCAAAGTAGGAGCTTCTCCGGTTCTAGGTATCTATATACCACCCCAGTAAATTCCTCCCAGTGAACATTTTGTAAACTTTAGAAGAGGTCTAAACGTGTAGTGATGCAAACACATTAATTGTGTATGCATAACTGCTATCACAAACCTATATGATTATGTGTAAGGAACATTAAAAGTCAGTTACCAATTGGCTCGCATGAGATAAACATCTAATCTCAAGTCTTAGTTAGTGAGACCATTACTTGTGAGGGTTTTAGTGAAGTGAAACAGTGCATTTACATTTGCTTGACAATAGAATATAATCTCTTTAAAGTTTTATTCAAACTCGTTATTATCCTAAATACAGTTAAGCGTGGAACAGAGGCCTAAGGTCGGAACCATATTGGCAAGGTGGTTCTAGGGCAGACCATGAGTATTTAGTAGAAAAAGATATATTGAGAAAAAAGAATCCGAAAGAGAAAGATACAGAGTAAGATTCTAATCACACGTAACCCATATCGTGGACCGTTATAAGGTTTCACAGTTGATGAGATAACCCACAGGGGGAACCATCACATTGGTGGCAGTATGGTGCGTGATTAAGTAATTCGAATTTAATGAACGGAAATTCAATTACTAAAGTAAAAGTTTGAAAGCTTTGTAGTTTACAAAAAACTAAGTTAACCATCTGATTGGAGAGTATTTGATTACAGCAAGACCGGGTTTTGCTACCCTATATGACGGTACGATTCAATTAAGGTGTTCAGTTTTTGTGATAAAATATAAAGATTTTTCAACTCAAGATCAAGCAAAAGGCATCTCGAAAATTATCGGAAGGATAAGGAGAGAAAAGATGGCCTAATTTGAAATTTGAATGAGAGCAGAGACAATCAGTGAGACTAACCAATTCGGAAAAGTCTACGGTTATAGCACGGAGGGAGGAAGCGAAACTGAAGGGTACAGAGTTGCACGTTGGCGAATGGTGATGAAAAACATTCAATTAATCAATTAACAACATGCAAAAAAGCCGTAAATCAACCGGAAATTGAGAGTCTAATTTGTTTAAACACTACATCTGAATAGTATTTATTCAAACTGCTTCATTCAGTGTACACGAGGTGACACAGTTAAGATCAGTGCAAAAGTCACCGAAAAAAAACTGATAAGAAGGACCCACTGTACATGGAACCAGAAGTTGAGTATAATATAACGATTAAAAAGCGTTGCATCATCCTTGTAATTTCAGTCTCATTTGTGAAACGATCGCAGTAGGTTCTCTGAGAACTTAGTTCAGTGGTGAAAGAATCAGTCCCGCTTAGTCAAGTGTTTTGTGTGTATAAGCAATAAGTAAAAGGTTAGTTAGAAGAAATTAATTAATCTTTATTGCAGCAATTATAATTATAGGATGTATATTGTTCATGCATTTCTTTCAGCTTTATAATATTATTGATTGTTGATTATTATTGACAGGTATTAATATTTAATTTTATTGATTTAACAAATTTTGCTCTATTTTTGCATGATTTATTTTTATGATATTTTTATGATATTAATTTGTGTTTACACGCACACTTGTTTAAGTACACACTAACATTTAATTAGGAATGAGAACACATGCCAAGTTCGGAAGACGAAGTAGTTAATCCAGACTCTGTTGAACTAAAGTCTGGTAGAAAGACAAAACCACGAATTAAGAAAAGTAAACAGAACATTACACCTCCAAAAAAATCAATTACACAGCAACAGAATATAAATAGGATAGATAAAAATACAAATACAGAAACATCAGGGACAATGGCGGTTGAATTGACACAAGCTCAACTGCAAGAAATAATTAAAAGCAGAAGTACAACAATCATTAATTCTGATTCGTTGCCGATATTCAGAGGAAGAAGAAGGCCAGAAGATCCAACTTTCGAGGAAAAAAACACATTTAAGCAACATTTTAGTCTATTAAATAATCATATATCCAGTTTAGGGGACAAAGACGATGCCGAAAAGAAAAAAATCCTTCTCAGAAGCGCTGACTGCAAGCTGGGAGATTTTCAAATTACTGTTAATAACGTTGTTAACGGAAAAAAATTTAAAGATAGCACCTACGAAGAAATATGCACGGTATTAGAAGATATATATGTGCAGAAAGACAGCAAGGACATCTACAGTGTATGTCACGAATTATACACTAATAAATTGAAAGATGAAACTACAGCTGCCAGTGATATATTAAGTACATTAGAAAAAATAGGAGAGGTCACCGATTATATATTGAACGACGCCACAATGAACGCGCAATTTCCTGTAAGAACGGCAACTGAAAGTGATCCGGCTTTCAAACGACAGATTGAAGAAGCACGCTAAAGACCTAATGAATACAAGCAATGTATTAAACAATATTGGGACCACAGATCAACCCCAAGTATTGTCAAGGGAGTTATAGAAGGACCGTTCAAAACAACAGCTAATTTACTGTCCGCTACAACAAAGAAAATAAGATCTTTGCCACATGAAAAAAAAAAAAATCCTAATCCCGAAAAAAAAATTCAATGACACAGAAGCTTTTGTGATAGAAAATTCTGATCAAAGTGTAGGTCAGAATCAGGGTAATTATCACGATGATATGAAGGAGGAACAGAGGCATTATTACGCATATGATGCTAGACACAGAGGTACACCCGGTAGATATGCACGCAGAAGTAGATACAGATACAACCATCAAGGAAGAACAAATGTAACAAACACAAATACCTACACACCACAGCAGAATAGTGATACAATTAGGCAGAGCTGGGCGCGCGAACCTTTTTTTAGGTTCCGAACCCGAATCTTCGTCGATTTCGGGTTCCGAACCTCCGTATAGCGAACCCAATTTTGAAAAGTTTGGTCCGAACATTTGTTCCGAACCAAACATTTAGTCCGAACATTTGTAAGCTAACCTCTGATTTTTTAGGTTTATATTTTATATCTAAAAATTAAGAAAAACAAAAGTGAACTACAGTCTACACATTTATATTCGGCCCTTTTACTAACTTATGCTTCCAAGGCTATTAGGGCAACCTATACATATAAAAAAAACAGTTTTTCAACAAGATACTAACTATTTGTCAGAAACAAGTTACAACGAGAAGGTTTCACTCTATGTTAAAAAAACATATGTCTTATTTATAAACCTACGTTACTGTATTTTTACAAGTTGTTAGTTTTTGTAATACACTAATGTGTACCAAATTTCAAGTAAAAATATTGAAAATATAAGGAGAAATAAATACATAGCTATATAAGAGATTGGCAACTGAGTGAGCTGAACTGTTATTGGATGGAGTGTGAACCAATCACAGCTCGCGCAATTGTCTCTACTACATAAAACGTGGACACATTCTTGCGTATTGGGTAACCAATCTGTATTTCTACGTTGCCACACGTCACTAAAGTACAATTAATTCCATAATTTACGCTGATTTACGCCGATACGTAAATATTTAACTTTTGAATTAAAAAATATAGTTGCTATTTATGTAGGAACAAAGTCAAGAAAGGCCAGTAAATTTAAAGAAATGACATGAAATATATAAAGTAATTTAAAAAAGATGTGCCTAGAAAACATACGTCAAATTCATTAGGGTTAATATAATAAATTTATAATAATAATTATCCACCATACTGCGCAAGATTCGTTAGGGAAAACCGAGAAGCGAAGCCTTGTGCAGGTAGTTGTCAGTGTGAATCTTGAGTTGGTGTTGTTAGGTTATAAGGTGTGAAGCTCCCGCGATAGATACCAGTTGAATGAAAAAATCACTGGTTATTTGGAGTGATCGTTGCGGGAGAAATAGTTTCCTCAAATGGAATTATAGTTAATGGGTTTACGAGATTTATATCGTTATCAAGTTACCCAGTGTCGAATTTTAATGGATAGATTCTAGAACCGGTGATTGACGCCATTTTGTTTAATTTGCCGGTGACAGCCGCCATTTTGTTAGTCCACCTGTTGCTCAATACTTAATCAGCTTAATTACTATAAATTAGGGAATTTAAGACTCGTCTTGTTCCCTACTATCTGATTTTAAATAATCTTGCCTGGAATTCCTGACACGTCAGTTTTCCTTAAATTTCGGGGCCATGAATGGGTACCCGATCTCAGATATTAAGGTTACGGAACAGTTTCATTAAATTGGGAATTCGAGACACGTCTCATTCCCTCCCAGGACTTTTGTATTAATTGTTTGTTCCAAACCTAAAGTTTGACATTATTAAGGTACCTGAACATTTTAGGTACCTTAGAAACTACTTTTCTGCCACTCATAAAGAGATACCGTTTAAGTTCCATGCTAGGTTGCGGTTTTTGTTTTAAAAAATTTATCGGTCCTGGGTTAGGCATATAAATTAGGGAATTTAAGACTCGTCTTGTTCCCTACTATCTGATTTTAAATAATCTTGTCTGGAATTCCTGACACGTCAGTTTTCCTTAAATTTTGGGGCCATGAATATTTAATTCTACTGATTTAATTTGGTTCTGTTGATTCTAGATAAAACTTGCTTTAACTATGGCTGATAAAAATTTGCTATCTGAAATTCTTGAAGCGAATGCTGCTCGACCTAGTGATAAAAGCAAGGATAAAAAGAAGGACATTAGTAAAGAGAGTTCTAAATCACAGGAAAAGACGAGTGATAAATCAACCGTCTCCAGTAAGGCTGGGGAAAGTAGTCGATCTCTTTCTGATAAAAAGAAAGAAGCCAATGAAAATGATAGTTTCTCGAAACTTGAAGAAATATTCAAAATGGGGCTCCTAAATATGAACAAGACTATGGCAAGTTTGGGAGATCAAATTGCAGACAAAATTTGTGGGGAACTGAAACCCTTGCTCGAATTCCCAATTGAGGATGAAGAAATTTCTGAGGAATGTTTTGAGGATGAACCTGAAGAAGCAGAGTTGCTTGATAATGAAGATGTCCTTCAATCTATCTCCAAGGAATTTGGACATGCGGAAACTCTGGGCCCTGAGGTGTCTAATGCTATCGGAAAATTAGTGGATACTCTTCTGAGTACAAAAGCTAGTGAAGAGGTTGTGAAGGCTAGAGAAGCTAGGCATCTGAAACCAAAAAATGTCAAATTTGTTGATTGCCCCCAAGTGAATAAACAAGTGCTCTTCAATATGAAAAGAAATACTCGGTCAACTGACATTAAGATGCAAGGTGTTCAGAGAGAGTTTTTGAAGAGTGCCATTCCGATCACCAAAGTTATTGATACTCTACATGCTGCATATGACAAAGGTACAGAATTAGATTTACCTAGTTTGATAAAGAACTTATCTGATTCCTTAGCTTTTCTTGGATCAGCTAACGTGGAAATGGTGAAATGCAGGAGAGAGAACATCAAAGATGATATCCCTCAAAAAATGAAAGGAATTTGTTCCACTGATACTGAATTCTCCGCCTCTCTTCTTTTTGGGGACAAGTTTCTTCAAACCATTAAAGAGGTGTCTGAGGAGCACAAGGTTACTCAGGATATGAGGCAAGAAGAGCAGGCTCCTGCTTCACGTGGTGGAAACGCCCGCTATAGACCTTATTTCAGAAGAGGTTCTGCTGGCAGGTTCAACCGAGGACGTTACAGTCCCTATTCAAGGCGAGGTTCTTTTTTAAGCCGTCGAGGTTATTATCAGAGTCAAGCGCGTCCTGCTCAACGTTCTCGACTGGTGAGTCGCAAGAATTGAGAGTTTGTTCTGAAAATTTTAATCATGTTGGTAGTTTTGTAGCGGGGAATATACATAATAGATTATCTTTTTGGGAAAAATTAACTTCTGATGCAACCATTCTTAAATTTGTTAAAGGAGTTGATATAGATTTCTCATCAATTCCTCCTCACTGCTCTAGGGGGAAAGTAATAAGCTTCGGGTTGGAAGAGAAACATAAAATTGATGAGCAACTGAATAAATTCATGAAACAGGGAATAATTGAAAAGGCATCTTCAGTTGATGATGAATTTGTTACTCATATCTTTACGAGACCTAAAAAAGATGGATCATTGAGAATTATCCTGAACTTATCTGAATTGAATGAATACGTGGTTTATGAACATTTTAAGATGGAAAATCTTCAATTGGCACTTTCGCTCATAAAGCAGAATTGTTTCATGTCGTCTATTGATCTCAAAGACGCCTATTTCTCCGTATCGGTAAATCCTGAATTCAGAAAGTTTCTTAGATTTTACTGGGATTCCAAATTATTTCAATTCACGTGTATGCCCAATGGACTCTCCAGCGCTCCTAGAATATTTACTAAATTGTTGAAACCCATTTTCAGCTCATTAAGGAGCAATGGTTACTGCTCTGTTTATTATTTAGATGACTCGCTACTGATAGGAGATACTGCTGAAGAATGTCTTGCTAATGTCAATTTAACGGCTAGGTTATTGAAGGAAGCAGGTTTTTTCATCAATGAAAATAAATCTAGTTTGATTCCTAGCAAAACAATCAAATTTTTGGGTTTTGAAATAGATTCCAGACGAATGATCATCAAATTAACCTCCGAGAGAGTAAAGAAAATTATAGACTTAGGGAATTTATTGCTGAAGAGTAAGAAAATAGTCATCAGAGAACTTGCAACTTTTATTGGGACTGTTGTGTCATCTTTTCCAGCTGTGACTTATGGCCCTTTATTCTACCGATATCTTGAGAATGATAAAACGGAAGCACTTAAAATAAATTCTGGTAATTTTGAATCCGAGGTAGTGTTATCGGTTGAAGCTAAGGAAGAAATTTTGTGGTGGATTGATAATATCTGGAATAGTGAAACAGATATCGGAGAACCAAATAGTCCTGATATGATTGTATCCACAGATGCTTCCTTGAAAGGTTGGGGGGCAGTTACTGAATTGCATAAAATTGGAGGAAGATGGAACGATACTGAGCTAGGACATCATATAAATGTATTGGAATTAATTGCCATCTTGTTTGCTATCAAAGCACTAACTAGAGAGAGTACTGTGAAACACGTTAGAATTCGTACAGATAGTATGACTGCAGTTTGTTATTTGAACAAATTAGGTGGCACAAAATCTCTCAAATGCCATAAAGTTGTCAAAGAAATTTGGCTTTATGCGATTTCGCATGCATTTGTAGTTTCTGCAGAGCATTTACCTGGTGTAAAAAATACATTAGCAGATCGGGAAAGTAGAGTGTTTCATGATGATACTGAATGGACATTGGAAGGCTCAATTTTTGATAAGGTTGTAAAATCCTTTGGACAACCGGAAGTTGATTTATTTGCATCAAGATTGAATTCTAAATGTTCGCGTTATGTTTCATGGAAACCTGATCCTAATGCATACAGTATTGATGCGTTCAAACAAGATTGGAGGAATCTTAAATTCTATTGTTTTCCTCCTTTTAGTGTTATTTCGAGATGCGTCTCTAAAATTGTCAAAGATGAAGCCGAAGGAATTATGGTTGTACCTTTGTGGAGTACACAACCCTGGTTCCCAAGGTTGTTGAGAATACTGTCTGAGCCTCCAATTTTGTTACCACTTAATGTGCTTCATTTACCTTACAGCAATTTGGATCACCCACTGAAAGCGAAACTAAGACTGATTGCGTGCAAAGTATCAGGGAATGCTACTCAAAACAAGGTATTTCTGAAGAGGCTGTCTCCATCATTATGGCATCATGGAGAAGAAGTACACTCTTGCAGTATGAATGCTATTTTAAAAAGTGGTGTTCTTTCTGTTGTGAACGGGAAATCGATCCCATGCATAGTAATGAAAAGATAGTTATCGAGTTTTTGACTTCGCTCTACAAAACAGGGCTTGGTTACAGCGGAATTAATACTGCGAGATCAGCACTCTCAGCAATTCTTTGGAATGATAATGGGGTCACCATAGGTAGATTTCCTACTGTAATCAGATTTATGAAAGGAGTGTTCGAAAACAGGCCCAGTTTGCCTCGTTACAAATACACATGGGATGTGAACATAGTCTTGGAGTACCTAAGTTTGCTGTTTCCTCATCACTCTATTCCGCTAGATGAGCTATCTCATAAGCTAGTTATGTTACTAGCTCTCCTGTCAGCACAACGGGCTCAAACTTTAGTGTGCCTCAAGTTGAGTAATTTGATTTTATCAAACGATAAGTGTACTTTTGTCATTACGGATAAATTGAAGTGCACTACAGCAAGAAGATTGTCTCCAGTAATTAATTTCACAAAATTTGAGGATGCAAAACTTTGCATCGTCAATGTGCTGGAGGAGTACCTGAAACGTACGGTTGATATTCGTCAGGGTGAAGATCAATTGATTCTGAGTTACTTTAAGCCTTATAAGGCAATTACTACTGAGACTGTTAGCAGATGGATCAAGAAAGTAATGTACGAAGCGGGGATTGAAGTTGACAAATTTCATGCCCATAGCACTAGATCTGCTTCAACTTCAGCTGCTATGAGAGAGAATATGAATGTTCAAGACATTTTGAAAACTGCCGGATGGAGTAATGCGGTTACATTCGCAAAATTTTACGATAAACCGATTGAAAATGGATTGGAGTTTGGACAGAGAATTCTGGAGGGTCAAAAGAAGCTCTAAAATCTCGGTTTTCCCTAACGAATCTTGCGCAGTATGGTGGATAATTACGAAGTTAAACGAGACTCACTTGTGAGTTGAAGTTTGACTGAGGTTATCCACCATCTGCGCATTCGTAGGGAAAATCGCCCTGCCCTCCCGTCCCTGGGTGAATCTACGAATGTTGCTTTGACCCTCAATTCTCTGTCGCTTTGAAGACTGACAACTACCTGCACAAGGCTTCGCTTCTCGATTTTCCCTACGAATGCGCAGATGGTGGATAACCTCAGTCAAACTTCAACTCACAACTGAGTCTCGTTTAACTTCGTAATTATACTGTGACTTCATATGACTACATTATAGACGATTTGCACTGGTAGAACTGCTATTTCATGAAATGAAACTAATTTAGAGAATTTACTAAATAGGAATAAGAGATTCGTAGAAAACTTACGAATATTTGTGTAGACTAAACTAAATGTGTTCACTATAGAGGTAAGTTCGCTATACCGGATTTTACTATTCAGCGTGATTCACTATACAGGAGTTCACTATAAGGGAGTTCCACTGTACTTACTATACTTAATAAGTTAGTATCATTGAGTATGACTGAATGAGCATTAAGTATCTTTAAAGTTCCCCTCCAGTCTCCACTCCAATACGTAATTCAAGTGGTTGTTCTGAATTTTCTTCTGATCTCCGAATTTCATGCAAAGAAAAATTAAGACCAACTCTGTCGTCATAACAATGCAAGACAATGCAAGTAACTAATTAAATATTTTTTAAGTTTTTACTATTAGTTTTCAATTTTTCATTTATATTACAACATTTTTGATTAATTCTATCTAGAGAACTGATGATATAAAAACTTTTTTGCATTTTGTTTGAATATGAAAGTACTATAGATACCGTATTATGCTATTCCTATACTCTATTTGCTTGCTGAACTTTTTCTTCTATTCAATATATTAGAAAGGTCAGACAGTGAAGATTACTGTGAATATTTCTCAAAGTTATATTAAAACCTATATATAATATTATAATAACTATATATAAATTATAATCAGTTCAATTTTAAAGCGAATAACCGAATATTTGATCTCAAATTATCTGTTCAGCCTACCTACTTAGCCGTCAAAAGTTAGCTCATTTGAGTCATTTCAATATTTTTTCTTTTAAAAACCTTCATTTGATATTTAGTATTTCATACATTAGTAAAAGCAAAAGAAAAAATCATCATTCAAAATAAAAGTAACAAGCTAAGACAAGAAACAAATATTTATAAGATGTTATTGTACGAAGCTTGGTGTGCGCAATTATTCTCGCACATATTTGATCTCGCTAAGCCGCTATAAGAGTTACAGTTAACTGATTATAGTGAAATATTCACCCTTATGTACTGAAAAACACTCTTGCATCTAATGCCTGGAAAGATCTCTGATATATTCCTAATATTATTATAGATTTGAATAAATGCTCATAATATGAGTATATTACCATTTATCACCTTCGTTTTTGTCTAATCGTATGTATTTATGCGAAAAATTAAACGATTGAAAAGACAGCTTTAAAATCGGTCTTGAATTTAAGTTATTATTATTTTTCCATGAGGACTGGTTAGCCAACGGCTAAGGTACTAGGATAGGGTGTTATGTAATGTTACCTAATATATACGTTTATAACCTTACCTATAGTTCTACATATTTCAAGAAATTTTAATTGAGATTTGAGGGAACATAAAACGATATTAAAGAATTAACTTGTTTAAGATTATTATAAAACTTACCGCTATTCAAGAAAGGATGAATAACGTAATGGAAGGAGAGCGGGGAGAGACGCATGTTCTTCGCTTCAGTGTTAAGCAGAAACCTAGGTATATAATAATAGCCGAGAGGTACGGTACATGTTCAGAACGTAAAATAATTAAATGCACAGGTTAGTTTTCCCCGAATACGAAGGTTCGGACTTGCGAAAAAGACGTTCCGAACACTGAAGTCCGAACCGTTTTTGAAGAGGTTCCGAATCCGAATGTCCGAACCCATTTTCCAGTCCGAACCGGTTCGCGAATAAAGGTTCGCGAACATTCGTGCGGAACGCCCAGCTCTGCAATTAGGTGCTACAGGTGTAATAATCTAGGACATTTAGGAAGAGATTGCCGTACTCAACAACCTTTTAATCGAGGTCAGGTCAAGGATTTTCGCAGGAAAATGTAAATACGAACACTGAAATAAATACAACAAATAAAGTTAGTAAACAACTTGGTAGGATTAATTTAATTAAACATTTAGCAAAGACAAATGCGAGAACTTTTGGTAACTCCGTGCACACATGTGAATTAAATATGAATAAACTAGAACCTGTGTACGTTAGATCCAATGGTGAACTTAATTCGTCACTCAATGCAAGAAATCAATGCGAATGTAAAAATAAGTTAGATTTATTAAAAGAAGTAAATTTAAGCGATGAGGAGAAAAAAACAAGCGAGACGTATATTACAGCTCAGTTCGTAAAAAATAAAGATGAATTAAGCGGATTGACGGACTGTCATTATACGATAAAAGGGACTTCTAAACCAACGATAATTTTACTTAGTAAAGAATTTGATTGGGAGGCTTTAATAGATTCAGGTAGTGAGCGAACGATATTAAACAGTCGTAACTTTAAATACATTGCGAGTAACGAAGAAATAATGAAATCGGACGTAACTATTAAAGGCATAAACGGACGTTCCGAAGTAAAAGGTGAAATAAATTTAGTATTGTCATCAAAGTCAAATAAAATACAAGCAAACGCTTTACTAATCGACAACACCAGCTTCCCATACGACATGATATTAGGAAGGGACGTGTTAATGAATGCGCAAATTGATTTTGATAAAAATATTTTTGAAGTTAGGTGAAGAAAAAATTCCGTTTATGGAAAAACGTAAAATAGCTACTAAAGAACTATTAAGCACGGATTGCTTAATAGCAGAGTTAGTTCTCATTTCTAATAGGTCAAAGAGAAGAACTTTAATTAGAGAAATAAACGAACGAACAAACAGCAACAGTAGCATTGCGAAGGTAAGGGTTAAACCTCAATTAAAACAGAAATGGCAAGCAGAGGTTATGAAGTCCGAGATAAAAACAAAGCCTAGAAGAAAAAATAAAATACACAAGAAGAACGGTAATGTTCATATAAGTAAAGTAGCCAAGTCGTTGAGGCAAATACCATAAAAGTCATTTATGGTTTCGTTAAGAATAACGAAGCAGGAAGTTATATCGTAGCTAAAAGAAGTTTCAGTTCGGGTTTAGTGGTAGCCGAAACCCTAATAAATATCGAAGAAATTAAAAAAGAGGGGGACCAAGTGTCAATTTGCCCAGTTTTCGTAATGAATCCGACTGATAGTGATATCGTATTAAACGAAAATCAAATAATAGGAACACTAGAAACCTACGAAAAGCAAGTCGAAGTTAATATAGCGACTATATCGGAGTGTTTAAATATTAGGACTCGTAAATCTAGATTAGGAAACGTGTTGAGTGACGAAAAAACAAAGCCATTTGAACGAAACGTTACCCCTGATTTAATTTATGAAAAGTCAATGGTACATGCAGTTGGAAATAATGGAGAGCCTTTAGTTTCAGTGCATGGCAACCGGGAGAAAAAGTGTAAAAAATCACGTGACGGAAGTGCTGATAGAAGCAGTGATAATACAGTAAGAAGTGATGATGTAGAAAACAGTTCTCAGACAATGCCATCAGCACTGAGAAGGTTAGTTAATGCTGACATATCATGTGGAATGTCAGAGTATGAAGACAAAACGACGCAGTTACTAAATGACTTTAGAGACGTAATTACTCTTAAAGACGAACCTATAGGAACCACTAGCATCTGTACACATAGTATAAAACTGAGGGACCCTAATATAGTTATCAATAAAATACCACATAAATTTCAAGAACAACTTGAAGAAGTTAATAAATCAATGTTAGAAGAAGGAACTATTGAACCTTCAATGTCAGAATTTAATTTCCCAGTAATTGTAGTTCATAAAAAGAATGGGGAAATACGTCCCGTAATAGATTTCAGATCTCTAAATAAATGTGTACATATACAAGGGTTTTCATTACCTAGAGTAGACGACATGTTAGGATCATTAGGAGGGTCTAAGGTATTCTCAAGTTTAGATCTAAGGAGCGCTTTTCACCAAGTGAAAATCTCTGAAGAATCTAAAAAACTTACAGCATTTGCGGTAAATGGTAAAAAAAATCATTTCCGCAAATTACCCTTTGGGTACGTCAATAGTCCAAAAGTATTTCAAGCAATTATGACAAAAGCGTTAAATAAAGTATTAGGGAAACTATGTTTCGTATTTATTGATGATATCTTAATTTTTAGTCGATCATATGAACAACATTTAAATGATATTAGCCAAGTGCTGATGAGTTTACGTGACGCTCATTTGAGATTAAAATTAGAGAAGTGTGAATTCTTTAAACACGAAATCAACTTTCTTGGACATCGAGTCACGACTGAGGGCATACGGTGCATCCAAAACGAAAAACTTAGAGAAGCATCTAGACCAACAGATGTAAAGAAACTTCAGCGGTTTTTAGGGCTTGCGAATTACTTTCGTAAGTTCGTCCCTAAATTCAGTCAGAAGGCCGAACCATTATACAGACTACTAAGGAAGGACACTAAATTTGACTGGACTGACGAATGTGAGGCTAGCTTCACTAGTCTCAAAAATATTTTGACATCAGATATGGTTTTAGCTCATCCAAATTATACCAGACCATTTTATTTATTTACTGATAGTTCAAGTATCGGAACAGGCGCAGTTCTGATGCAGCCAGATTCGACCAGGAGCAAAACATTAAGACCCATAGCCTATTTCAGTAAATCATTAAATTCTACTCAGAAAAGGTATTCAGTAACGAAACAAGAGTTTCTTGCAATCCATCTAGCATTAAAGGAATTTCAATATATATGTCTAGGGTATCCTATTACCATTTTAACTGATCACAAACCCTTATGCGCGTTTTTTGGTAATAAACTTCCATTAGATTCGGCGATTGTCAGGTGGGCAATTGAAGCTAGTACATAATATGATTGCTCGGTGAAGTATTTTGAGGGTAAACGAAATGTGGTAGCAGATACTCTTAGTAGATTAACTCCTTTAACGGAAGAAACAATAGATGAATGCGAACTTTTAACACCATCTAATGAAAGTTTTAGCTCAATTGAAAGTTTTATAGCAACCACAAGATCGAGGGCTAAGCTTAATGTACCACAAATTATTGACAACAATGACAGTGAATCAGAAACAGACTCAGAAAATGAACAAGAATCAGATCCATCTAAATTGTATAAAATCAACAAAGAAAAACCATTTCTGAATTACATACCTAAACACGAAGACATAACATGGGCTTTAAACATACTAAAGACAGCACAGTCAAACGACTTTGCTTGTAAGGAAATAATGGACATATTAAATAGGAAAAAATAGGAACATCTAAAAACATAGCTGAGTTTTTCATATTAGACGGAATATCATATCGACATAGGAAAATAGATACTAGGGCAGCCAGTATTGTTAATTATGTTATACCAAATGAAATGATCAATTTAGTAATTAATTCAATACAGTTTAACACTCATTGTGTTTAGCTCATACGCTATTTAAATTTCGACTAAAATACTATCATTTTCAAGAAAGATCGGTCATAGAATCTTTTATTAAAAGATGTGACGTTTGCAAAATACTTAAAGGAAGTCTAGATACACCAATTAAATTATTGTCTGCCCCAGTAGCTAACACACCATTTGAAACAGTTTCATTTGATTTTATAGGACCTTTTATTACAACTGACACGAACAACAAGTACATTTTATCAATAACATGTATGTTGACACGATATAACGAATTACACGCAGTAGCTGACAAATCAACTAACACAGTAATTGATTGTCTAAGTAAAACATTTAGCCGTTGTGGATATCCCAAAACGCTAATGTCAGATTGTGCGAAAGAATTTAAGTCTAACGCAATTAGAACTTTCAGTGAAATACATCAGATATATAAGTGTGAGGTGCTACCATACTCAGCATATTCCAATGGAATTTGTGAACGCAATAACCAAAGAATTAACAGGCTATTAAGATTCTATGTAGCTACAGTAAATCACGATAATTGGGACACGTTTCTCGATATTGTCCAAAACACAATCAACAATCAGGTTAATATATCCTTGAAAGATACACCTTCATATGCCATGTATTCTCGTGATACTTCGCCAAATATACAAGCAGAAAATTTGGATAACATTTACAATTTAGATACATCAGAATCAATAGTCAAAATTAAGGCCAGACAAGCTATATTTATTCAAGATCAGATTAGGGCTAACATAATTAATCAATCAAACAAACTCTTAATTTACCACAATAGGACACGAAAAGACAAAATTATACAGATAGGTGATCGAGTATTAATTAGAAATCATCAGAAAACACATAAATTACAATTAAATTGGATAGGACCAGGTACAGTATTACAAGTAAAAAAAAAATAAAGCCATAATAAAAATAGGACATCAAACGATAACAAGTAACATAAATTACCTAACTAAGTTAGAAAATTTCACAACCAATTAATTAAGTAATTTCATTACTATCATTAAACAGGAAATCAAATTATGAGCAATTTGAATATAAACATCATATAGGTAGCCTAAAAAAGGAACACATAACACGTAGTAACACGAGGTAACATGTAACATGTAGTACAGGAACACGTGACATATAACTCTGTTACATGCAAAGATTCAGAGAAATGTTTACATTTTTTTTTGCTTACGCAAGTCAAACAAACACACACTATGCAGCTCATTGTTCAAAATACAATATTTCCTGTGCTCAGTAAGAGAATTATTGTACCAATACAATAATAATTTTTAGCATGTAAAATAATTGTGTGTATTTAATTTAAGTTGATGGGATGAATTATGAATTTTATTAATTTAAAATTTCATATAATAATTTTAAGATGATTAATTTTTTTTTATATGCATGTTAATTTTAAATTTTGTGTTTATATGTTTAGTGTAACGAATAAGATGAATTATACTTTGTCAAAATGCTAAAGAAATGTAGAAGTTAAATTGTTTGAAATCAGAATGAAAATTAAAAATATATTTAAAATTATGATGAAAGACTGAAATAATTTAAAATCAAAAATAATTAATTCACAATGAGACTGATAACTGATAAAATTACTGAAAAAAAGACCAGGGGCCATGAACTAACAGTATCGTTTTGATTTCAGTTACACGGAGGCAGCTATACCCAGCCGTTGACAGCTTCTCAGCCATACACAGCCAGTGACTGACTCTCAGCCATACACAGCCAGTGACTGACTCTCAGCCACTCACAGCCGGTGAAAAGCGAACTTGATACACTGACATATATTTCAAGGTCGTGAGAACGAACAGCTGACAGTATGGGCCAGACGCAGAGTAACTTTGATTTGAACTCGGTGGTGGAGTTGATCCAGAAGTCGACATCAATGAATAAGGCTCATTTAGAGGCGGCTATAAAATCCATGGGGACAACATAATATGACCTGATCCCGGATTTATTTAGCGATGTGTTAGTTTTAATTCTAACATTATTCGTAGTAGTAATTTTGGTATGTGGGTACACCCACTCTAAGGGGGTTAAGTCCGACGAGGACATGAAGATGTACGAGATACGAAATTTGAAGTCATAAATAGCGACGGAAGCCTTTAATCAAATTAAAAGAGGGACCCCTTTAGAACAGGGGAACTAATTGGAACGGTAAATTACTTTAATGATCAGGCAATCAACATTCATGCGACAAATTTTATTATAATGCCTCATAAAAAACAAAAAGCAAAATTAATATTAAAAGGTCGAGCAGCATTTAAGAAATTAAAAAAAAAAAAGTCAAATTAAATTAGACCATTATTTTAAGTTTTTAATTTTAAGTTTGGGTAATTTTAAGTGAAAGTTAACAATAATCGTTTTCAATTGAATTTAATTTAAAGTTTAATTTTTTTTCGGTGTTAATTTTAATGTTTTTATTTAGGGATTAAGACTGTCTCAAAATTTGATAAAGATGATCAAAAGTCATAAAAAAGAATATAAATTGATTAAGAAGTCATAAAATACGATATCATAACATATGATAAATTATAATGAATAATTCTTTTTATCAATAAAGTAGGAATTTTATTAAAATAAAACATAACTAAGTTAAATAAAATATATTTTTATAATAAAAATTTTTTGGATTATAAATTTTTTTTAAAGGTCCCCTCCAAGCAAATTTTTTTATTGCTTAAATTAAAGAGGCTAATGTTTCTTATCATTTTACTGCAAACCCCATCAAATTTGATAGCATATTTTTAATTTTATATGCTTTTAAAGATTTTTATAATCCAAACTCTACAAAACCTATTTTTCTTCCGACTTTCTAATTTTCAGTCTGAAGAAGAAGAATGTACACCATTTGTTTTGATTGTCAACTAGGTATTTGGTTTAATAAATCTATTTATTATTCGTTAAAAGGTTTAAATTTGGATGAACTTATTATAGAAACGTTTATATACTTTTAGAAACAATTAATATCTTAAAAGAAGGCCAAAAACGCATTGTTTGTTTAAAAATCTAAATTTGAAATCAAAACAAAGAGTGTACAATCTTCTTTCTCAGCGTCAGGTTGGAGATTCGCTCGATTGTTGCTCACAGAGTATTAAAAAACTTTAAAAGCAAATAATAAAATATATACTGAACTGAATTATATGCGGTTTGCAGAATAATGATCGTAGACCTTAGTTCTAAAATATTATGTAATAAACTCATTTTTTTCCCGGAGCCTGGAGAGGACCTTTAAATGTAAATGAAATAACAACTATGTGTAATGTATTGGAGTGATAAAGGACTCAGATAATATTTAGAATAATATTCTAAATATTAGGAGGGGCGAGGTGAGATCTCAAATAGATTAGGCAAGTTTTTACATTTATAAAATGAAAAAATTATTTATTTTGAACTGAGACATAGTAGGTAGGAATAACTTAGAATATTTAGTAATAAATAAAAATATTGTTAAAGCAAAATTAAGATTGTATAGGTAAGATAAAAATTTTAGGAAAATTTTATGAATGCACTTTACGTCTGAAATATTTCTAGAATGAATTAAACTCATATTTTTTCAATTTGCTAATAATATACTTATAGCCGGTTCGAGAAATTTCAAGAGATCCAATACACATGATTCCACTAACAGAGTGCGCGTCTGAACATTGTTAAATATAGAGTAACAATGGGTAGACAGACCAGCTGGCAGTTTTGGAAAAATGTGAATTGTAACTTTGAAATTTTCGGACGGGGGGAGCGATGTAGTGATGCAAACACATTAATTGTGTATGCATAACTGCTATCACAAACCTATATGATTATGTGTAAGGAACATTAAAAGTCAGTTACCAATTGGCTCGCATGATATAAACATCTAATCTCAAGTCTTAGTTAGTGAGACCATTACTTGTGAGTGTTTTAGTGAAGTTGCTTGACAATAGAATATAATCTCTTTAAAGTTTTATTCAAACTCGTTATTATCCTAAATACAGTTAAGCGTGGACCAGAGGCCTGAGGTCGGAACCATATTGGCAAGGTGGTACTAGGGCATGGGACAATGAGTATTTAGTAGAAAGAGATATATTGAGAAAAAGGAATCCGAAAGAGAGAGATACAGAGTAAGATTCTAATCACACGTAACCCATATCGTGGACCGTTATAAGGTTTCACAGTTGATGAGATAACCCACAGGGGGAACCATCACAAACGTCTACTTCGGAGACAAAGGCCATATCGCTGACATCAGAAAAAAATTTAATATAAAGGACTAGATGAAGCAGTCGGAAGGTAAATTGGCTCCATGATCAAAATCAACTACCACCTACTATTGGCAAAGGTTATGTTTGCATAATCGTTCACGAAATCCATTATTTTGTATTATATTTAATGAGTGTATTTATTTTACATGATATATTATTTATACATATATATATATATATTCAGCAATATAAAAGTAGAAAACATCCTTTGTTGATGGTAAATAGAGATTCATGGTCTTTGCCGTTTTTATTACACCTCTTTCTTTTGAAATCTGCAATAATTGTCAGGTATGTCTCGATGTTATTATTACAGTACATGAACATAGAAAACAAAGACATTTTTGTGGTGTTTATTTCATTGTAACTACAATAGTCATCAATAATATTTTCAGATGAGGTTATAAGAAGCCTTTTTGGTTCAGAAAATAGTTTTTTTATAACAGAATATTTTTTAACAGTGACTGCATAAAATACATACATGATACTTTTTATACAATATATTACTAAACTTGATGACGGGCACTCGTAGAGTGCATACCTTCGATGTCACTTGTAAATCTCGTAAATGACTTTGACTATCCAATAATACTTGAGTTATATATGACCTTGACCTTTAGCTCGTTCGCAACCAAAATCTGATCAAATGCTTCCTTGATAATGACCAATCGTCTTACCAAATTTCAAGCAATTTGGTTGAATACTTTTTGAGTTATGAGAATAACAAAATGATAAATAAATGCCGCCATGAAAGTGCATATACTTTACCGTTAGAGCATAGCTA
>CANNZV010004088.1:0-34462 GCA_947561585.1 Caprella mutica
AGCGTTTTCACAGCGTTTTTGACTCTGAGGAAATTATTGTTAAACCCATTTCATACGTATCCGTGTTACGCGACCCTTATAGATAAAATAGATTTTTAAATTTAATAAAAAAGGTGAATTTAAATCTCAAGTCAATATTCTATTCCCGTGCGTATCATAGTCGTCGTGAAATTAAAAGCAGACACACAATAAATAAACACACGACGGGTATTATTAGGATTGATTGATTAGAGACACGGATAAGATGAATAATATCAATGATATATATAAATAGTATAAATAATATACATAAATAATATGTATAAATAATATACTTATGCATTTATTATAAATAATATAAATAAATAATATACATAATATAAATATTTAAATAATATCAATGATATAAATGAATAATATACCTAATATAAATAATTTTAATAAATAATATATATAATATAAATATTATAAATAATATCAATGATATAAAGATATTATATTATCAATGTTATTAAGATATAAAGATGAGATAACATCACTAATATCAATACCATTTGAGATGATAGACTACTACCACTGGTAATTAAGAGAGTGCTATAATTACCAGCGCTAGTGAGGCCGAAGAAAACCTTAGAGTTATACTCGGAAAAAATATGCTGCAGGCATTACTCACTATTATCTGGAGGGGGGGGGGGGAAGTATGGGAAAGATAGTATGGAAAAGGAAAGAGATGGAAAGAAAGGAAAGATGATGGTAAGGAGGAATAGGGAACAACAGTACACTGTATCTGGCACATTTCGACACGTTAGGCAACTGTGGATTCACCGATACTCTGTGTATCAGATACACTTCCTTCAGTCAGATACAGATACTCTGTGTATCAGATACACTTCCCTCAGTCAGGTACAGATACTCTGTGTACCAGATACACTTCCCTCAGTCAGGTACAGATACTCTGTGTACCAGATACACTTCCCTCAGTCAGGTACAGATACTCTGTGTACCAGATACACTTCCCTCAGTCAGGTACAGATACTCTGTGTACCAGATACACTTCCCTCAGTCAGCTACAGATACTCTGTGTACCAGATACACTTCCCTCAGTCAGCTACAGATACTCTGTGTACCAGATACACTTCCCTCAGTCAGATACAGATACTCTGTGTATCAGATACACTTCCCTCAGTCAGGTACAGATACTCTGTGTACCAGATACACTTCCCTCAGTCAGCTACAGATACTCTGTGTACCAGATACACTTCCCTCAGTCAGGTACAGATACTCTGTGTACCAGATACACTTCCCTCAGTCAGCTACAGATACTCTGTGTACCAGATACACTTCCCTCAGTCAGGTACAGATACTCTGTGTACCAGATACACTTCCCTCAGTCAGCTACAGATACTCTGTGTACCAGATACACTTCCCTCAGTCAGGTACAGATACTCTGTGTACCAGATACACTTCCCTCAGTCAGCTACAGATACTCTGTGTACCAGATACACTTCCCTCAGTCAGCTACAGATACTCTGTGTACCAGATACACTTCCCTCAGTCAGCTACAGATACTCTGTGTACTAGATACACTTCCCTCAGTCAGGTACAGATACTCTGTGTACCAGATACACTTCCCTCAGTCAGATACAGATACTCTGTGTACCAGATACACTTCCCTCAATCAGATACAGATACTCTGTGTACCAGATACACTAAAAACTCTCTAGCAGTTCTTTTCCAAATGTTTTTAGGTCATACCTTTCTGTTGTCAGACGCAGTCTTGAATACCAACTAGACCTCTCCCCCCACTTAACTATTACGGTATAATGTGCTGAGTGTCATGCAGTTAATATCTTATTGATAATTTTCTTAACGGCATTTATGCATATTTATAAAATATATAAATGAATTTGAAAGGGTAAGTTCCGAGTTATTGAACGGCTCCTTATTTTCGATCATAGAAAAAGTATATAGTTTTAACTTTTTATTTCAACTGGTATGGTATCCATGATACATGTATGTATCATGGATGCAAATTACAATAACCTGTTAAATTATATTTTTTTATATGTTTGGGAATGTGGAACCGTTCAATAAATCAGAACTTACCCTAATATAATTTAATTTTTTTTCTAAAATTGAAAAAAAAACAGTTTTTTTTTAAATTTTTATATAAATTTTTCAGTTAGATTATTTGTTTGAATAGCAGGAATGTAGTTTGTATTTACATTAGTGACTGTTAGTGGTATACACTGTACATGAAAGTCCCTATCCACTTGGTATGCCACAGCATGTTCTGGGGATGATATCTTGGGAAGGTATAGGAGTTAACAAACTAGGGCATGTACTCACTTATCGCACGGATACATATTATCGACAGTATAAGAAAAATATGATAATTGTAATTTAATTCGTTATTTCTATGGCATTTTCTTCATGTGATCGAAAATGTGGAACTGTTCGTTGACTCAGAACTTACCCCAAATCCTAATACTATATTGAATGATATCCTTAAACTCTTCTGTTTTTAGAAAGAAAAATATTAATACATATCATGTACATTTAACATTTAATTATGCCTTCATTTTTGTTCTTGAATGAATTTTTTGTAAGAAGTTTACGTATTTTTCCAGTGATTTAGAAATAATCAGTTTTTCTGAAAACTCAGATTTTTTGAAATCTCAGATTTTTTGAAAATTCAGATTTTTTTGAAATTCAGATTTTTTTGAAAATTCAAATTTTTTTGAAATTCAAATTTTTTTGAAATTCAAATTTTTTTGAAATTCAAATTTTTTTGAAATTCAAATTTTTTTGAAATCCCAGATTTTTTGAAATTTCAGATTTTTAGAAATTCAGATTTTTAGAAATATAGATTTTTAGAAACCCAGATTTTTTGAAGATTCAGATTTTTTTGAAATCACAGATTTTTTTTTGAAATTTCGGATTTTTTGAAATCCATATTTTTTAAAACTCAGATTTTTTGAAATTTCAGATTTTTTGTTACCCGTATTTTTGTTGGCCTGACAACAATTTTAATAGTGGAACAATATTCGTATCTTAAATGTTAAAGTGTGACACGTACAATGTGTATTAGTATACAGGGTGACATTTTAACTTAACCTTTAAATAACTATGAGAATAATAACAATAATATACACGATACTTATACGATATCTACACGATAAATACTCGATATCTACACGATACATACTCGATATCTACATGATACATACTCGATATCTACATGATACATACTCGATATCTACATGATACATACTCGATATCTACACGATACATGCTCAATATCTACACGATTCATACTCGATATCTACACGATACATACTCGATATCTACACGATACATACTCGATATCTACACGATACATGCTCAATATCTACACGATTCATACTCGATATCTACACGATACATACTCGATATCTACACGATTCATACTCGATATCTACATGATACATACTCGATATCTACACGATACATACTCGATATCTACATGATACATACTCGATATCTACACGATTCATACTCGATATCTACACGATTCATACTCGATATCTACACAATTCATACTCGATATCTACACGATTCATACTCGATATCTACACGATTCATACTCGATATCTACACGATTCATGCTCGATATCTACATGATACATACTCGATATCTACACGATACTTACTCGATATCCTCACGATTCATACTCGATATCTACACGATTCATACTCGATATCTACACGATTCATACTCGATATCTACACGATTCATACTCGATATCTACACGATACATACTCGATATCTACATGATACATACTCGATATCTACACGATACTTACTTGATATCCTCACGATATCCACACGATATCTACACTTTTTCATTACTTTAATGTTTCAGTAAAAATTTTCAACTGTAATACCGATATAATATATTCCAAGTCACAAAGAATTAATTAAAATTAAATTAATTGCCTCTCATTCATTTTAGTGAATATTAATTAATTACCTGAAAAGAAGAGAAAATTAATTAGTTTTTGTATTTACTGGAGAAATAGAATAATATTTATAGTCCCCCCTCCCCCCATAATTTACCCCCCTCCTCCCTAAAGTTCATTCCCCCTTCCCCCAAACAATTCACCCCCCTCCTCCCCAAAGTTCAACACCCCCCTTACCCCAAATAAATTCACTCCCCTTTTCCTCCAAAAAATCACCCCCAAAGTTCACACCCCCCTCCACCAAAGTTCACCCCCTTTCCCCCGAAGTTCACCCCCCCCCACTCCTTGGAGTGACCTTGCAAGCCTTTTAAAGCTGTCTCACCCCCCACTGCCCCTCCTCCCCCATTTTGCTGAATGAATGCTCCGGTGGATTTAACCTCACTGTAACGTACGCACGCATCCCGGGGTGATGGAGGGGGGGTACTCCCCCACACGGTAATGGATAGGGGGGGGGGGTGCATTGTGGGTATAATTTATTCATGGGTAACCTTTGGGTTCGTATCTATGATACACACTAATAAAATGAAGTGAAATGATGACTACACATAGATACCTATCTACCACCACTAGATACTTATCTACCACCACTAGATACTTATCTACCACCACTAGATACTTATCTACCACCACTAGATACTTATCTACCACCACTAGATACTTATCTACCACCACTAGATGTTTTAAATTTTTAGATCTAAGGTTATATCACAGTTAACAGAAAAGAAATTTATTAAGTATTCGTTTCGTAATTAATTATATAAGAAATAGTCACACCAAACCCTCTCTGTCAGATGTTTCTAATAGATTCGATAGATTCAATAGAAGAACAAGAACGGGGTGCAAGCTTTATCACGTATTATCATGAATTTAATGGTAATTAAGTATTAAGGTACAGCTTTAGGTATCTAATATGTTTTTATGATAATGGTAATTATATAACGGTATAGATTTTATGATATATCTGTCAGATTTGTAAGCCTTTGTTATTGGCTAGAATTTGTTGAACTAACCTGTTTCTTTTTCTTCGCTTGAAATTCTGAGGTTAGAAGTAAAATCAGAAGAATGACTTAAATGACATATTATGATAAAAATATAGAACCAAATTTGAAATGGTTTGCAGTTTTATAATCAGTAACCCTAGTTCTAATGAATAGAGAAATAAAGACAAGAGTGGAGGGGACCTTTAAGCGCAATAAAACGGGAACCAATTGTGGACCACACTAGCAGCGGAACTTTATTGTTGAATATACAGTGATACACTATTTAAACTTAACTATAAATTGACCTCTGAACATATTTAAAAGATACTTTACTTAGAAAAAACTATATTTTTAATTTATAAACTATATAACTTATAAAGTGTCGTCCGGCTGCCGCCAAAAACCCAATTCTTCTTTAAATTTGTTTTTTAATGTTATACTTAATGTAAGTGAAATCGAGTATAATGCAGTGGAATTTTCCATGGCAGAATATCCCGCGGTGGAACTTTCCGCAGTGGAATTTTCAATGGCGGAATTTTTCATGGCGGAATTTTCCGCAGTGGAATTTACGTATTCCCGTCTGTACGAGTACCCGATACACTCTACATCAATCAATATGTAGAGTTCTCTCGTAGGTCGGCATTCAAGACGTTGATTGTGGATGGGATTCAAATGTTCTTGATGGGTTTTAGATAGGGGATTGAATCCTTTGGAGGGGGATGAGTGGGATTAAAGCCTTGGGATGAGGGGGATGACAGAAGGCTCTATTTGTCTCATTAGTTATTGATGGATAGTCACTTTATGTAGAATGAACACCTAGGGTAACTTATGAATTTTTTTTTTATTCATTTGAACTCAAAATGTTTCCGTGCATTTAGACGTGACACATGGCATAATTTCGCGTCTAATCACAAATATATTAGACGTTAATTATATGTCTGTTTCACATCTTCGGTCATATAAGAAAACACGATGTAATAATCATTATTTTATTTTTATTCGGTATCCATGATACCTGCAAGTGCAGGTATCATTTACCAAATAAAAATAAAATAATGATAATTAAAATTGTTATTTTTATATGACCGAAAATGTGAAACTGACCGATAATTCGTAACTTACCCTACCTACATTCTCAGTATTAAACTAATTTAACTACAATGATATATAGGCTCAGATGAAATGTATAAATTTTCAATCGATGATGTGCAACTGTCCAATGATGTGTCACTCACTCTTTATCTCCCTCTCTCCATCTTTTCAATTGACAATATTCGCTCCTACTGTACAATTGGCAATATATTCCAAACTACCTTTATTCGAGTGAGTCTCCATTGGGTTCTTTTATTCTATTGTTTTATTTGCAGTGTCCACACAGTGAAGTTTTGATATGCTTTAATTCGCACAAACAAAGCAAATGCAGTCAGATAATAGAAGTGAGAAACTTTTAGAAACTCTTTGATGTAGAGGAGTTACTGAGAAATATACCTACTATAGGATATGGAAACTCTGAATTAATTATTTTCATCAACGAAAAAAGTACATCAGCAAAAAATTTCATTTTTTCCTGAGTATATTTTTTTAATACTTTTTTTAATCAGGAAAAGTTACTCTTTCAATCAGCAAAGTTTCCCATTCCCCCCAACAGCAAAAATTCCCATTGCCCAATCAGCAAAGTTTCCCATTGCCCCATCAGCAGAGTTTCCCATTGCCCCATCAGCAAAGTTTCCCATTGCCCCATCAGCAAAGTTTCCCATTGCTCCATTAGCAAAGTTTCCCATTGCTCCATCAGCAAAGTTCCCCATTGCTCCATTAGCAAAGTTTCCCATTGCTCCTTCAGCAAAGTTCCCCATTGCTCCATTAGCAAAGTTCCCCATTGCTCCATTAGCAAAGTTTCCCATTGCTCCTTCAGCAAAGTTCCCCATTGCTCCATTAGCAAAGTTCCCCATTGCTCCATTAGCAAAGTTTCCCATTGCTCCTTCAGCAAAGTTCCCCATTGCTCCATTAGCAAAGTTCCCCATTGCCCCATCAGCAAAGTTTCCCATTGCCCCATCAGCAAAGTTTCCCATTGCTCCATCAGCAAAGTTTCCCATTGCCCCATCAGCAAAGTTTCCCATTGCCCCATCAGCAAAGTTTCCCATTGCCCCATCAGCAAAGTTTCCCATTGCTCCATCAGCAAAGTTTCCCATTGCCCCATCAGCAAAGTTTCCCATTGCTCCATCAGCAAAGTTTCCCATTGCCCCATCAGCAAAGTTTCCCATTGCCACATCAGCAAAGTTTCCCATTGCCCCATCAGCAAAGTTTCCCATTGCTCCATCAGCAAAGTTTCCCATTGCCCCATCAGCAGAGTTTCCCATTGCCCCATCAGCAAAGTTTCCCATTGCCCCATCAGCAGAGTTTCCCATTGCCCCATCAGCAAAGTTTCCCATTGCCCCATCAGCAGAGTTTCCCATTGCCCCATCAGCAAAGTTTCCCATTGCCCCATCAGCAAAGTTTCCCCCATCAGCAAAATAGTTGAGAACAAAGCACATCCAATCTTTTACAGCTTCTACCCCTGGGGGGATAGCCCCAAAGGTCACAACTTTGGTCCACTACCCCCAAAAGAAATCATCACTTTTGCTAAGTTATTTAGTTCTTTGCATTGTCTTTCCATGCCTTTCTACTACGATTAAACTGCATCTTACTGAAAACAAATAAAAAGATTTAAAACTCTGTAGTACAGTTTAATGTTAGCATTTATACAATAGGTATAGTTAATAATAAGACTGTTTGTAATTGTTGTAATAACAATATACTAATTCCACATTTCAAGAGACAAACTTTACGAATTGTAATGCGAATATTGGTACGATATCCTCACGCCGTAACTTGATTCCTATGGTATTGTAAGAATATTGGTACAATATCCTCACGTCGTAACTTGATTCCTATGGTATTGTAAGAATATTGGTACGATATTCCCACGTCGTAACTAGATTCCTATGGTATTGTAAGAATATTGGTACGATATCCTCACGTCGTAACTTGATTCCTATGGTATTGTAAGAATATTGGTACAATATTCCCACGTCGTAACTAGATTCCTATGGTATTGTAAGAATATTGGTACAATATCCTCACGTCGTAACTTGATTCCTATGGTATTGTAAGAATATTGGTACAATATTCCCACGTCGTAACTAGATTCCTATGGTATTGTAAGAATATTGGTACGATATCCTCACGTCGTAACTTGATTCCTATGGTATTGTAAGAATATTGGTACAATATTCCCACGTCGTAACTAGATTCCTATGGTATTGTAAGAATATTGGTACAATGTCCTCACGTCGTAACTAGATTCCTATGGTATTGTAAGAATATTGGTACGATATCCTCACGTCGTAACTTGATTCCTATGGTATTGTAAGAATATTGGTACAATATTCCCACGTCGTAACTAGATTCCTATGGTATTGTAAGAATATTGGTACAATGTCCTCACGTCGTAACTAGATTCCTATGGTATTGTAAGAATATTGGTACGATATCCTCACGTCGTAACTTGATTCCTATGGTATTGTAAGAATATTGGTACAATATTCCCACGTCGTAACTAGATTCCTATGGTATTGTAAGAATATTGGTACAATGTCCTCACGTCGTAACTTGATTCCTATGGTATTGTAAGAATATTGGTACAATATTCCCACGTCGTAACTAGATTCCTATGGTATTGTAAGAATATTGGTACAATATTCCCTCGTCGTAACAATATTGCTTTTGATATTGGTGCAATATTGGTACCATATTGGTGCAATATTGGTACAATATTGGTGCAATGTTGGTGCAATATTGGTGCAATATTGCTATGTCGTAGTTATCAAAGCATCGAGTTGTTTTCTGATCACAAAACAAATCCATTTTTGGTTCGTTTCTCACTTCTGCCACAGAAATAATAAATGTCGCAGAGAAGCCTTTTGTGTTTCTGCCAGACCTCAAAAAACAATAACAATCTCAGTGCTGCGAATGTAAGACTGCATTAATTCACACCATTCAGGTAAATAGAACTTCAAAGATTTATTTACAAAGCTCCTTACACTATTTAGTGTTATCATGCCGAAAATGAAGTAAACTTAATTCTATATATCACTCCTGAAAAATATTATTCTACAATTTCACTTGGTTCATACTATTAAAATAACTGCATAAAGTTCTCTTTCAAATAGAAATCTTAACTATTTATTTTATATAGTATAGACGGATAGTAGGGTAAGATCCTCGTTATCGAACTGTGCCACATTTCCGATCCAGTAGGTCATATTTAAAATAATCATTTAGATAATAATTTAAATATTTTCCTATATGATCGTAAACGTGTACAGATCGACAACTAGGAAGTCTCGTTTTCCAATTGGTGGTATGTTTCTTCTTCACCTGACCACTGAAGTTCAGATTGGTAAGGGGGGTTAGGGGGGCAAGGGGGCTTTTAATCCCAACTCCTAGCAATCAATTGGTACGTACCTATTGAATGGTTAGATAAACATGTGAGGGAGGTGTGTGCGGTACAGTGTGTATGTGATCACCTCGCACGAATAACATTAGTCTATGGTATAGTGAATAATATTCATAATAATATTCATACATATCGTGTTAATATTACATAATATTATAATAATAATGCTAGTGTATTTTCCCGTTAAAAAAAAACGGGTCTTCAATAGTAATTTATCACCCGTTGTTAGGTTATTTTTTAGTGAATTAAAATAAAATTCACTTTTCTGCATAAACAGATACTTTTTTCATAGATAAAAACATTTGAAAATTGAATAGAAACAGGGGAATTTAAATATAATGTCAATATATTCCCGTGCGTATCATAGTTACACTCTTCATGTTTAATACCCATAGTGTAGATGCGGACACCAAATAAATAAATAAATAAACACACGAGGGAAATCATTAGTATAGATATATCCATGATATCTGCATGAATCATGGATACCATTAAAAGGTAAATAATTATAATTATTCATTTATTCATATACGATCGAAAATGTGGAACAGTTCGACAACTCGAAACTTACCCCAGTATCAATAAAATTAGAATAAAAGTTTTTAAAATTAATAAGAAATTGTTTCTGAGAAATTTTTGATCGAAGCATTTACTTTTTCAAAATATTCCTTTAAAATTTAAAGTTTCTTTTTATCAACTATCATTACGATAAATCGATATAAACTATAATCGTTCTACCTTACCGATAAATAAACCTTTATTCTATTGATGTTATTTATAGGTGATTTATAGAAGAGGCTGTTTTTATAGCAAACAATTTACCGATAGATTTACTATAGTTACCGATAGATTTACTATCTTTACCTATTGATTTCCTATCGTTACCGATAGATTCACTATTGTTACCGATAGATTTACTATCTTTACCTATTGATTTCCTATCGTTACCGATAGATTCACTATTGTTACCGATAGATTTACTATCTTTACCTATTGATTTCCTATCGTTACCGATAGATTCACTATTGTTACCGATAGATTTACTATCTTTACCTATTGATTTCCTATCGTTACCGATAGATTCACTATTGTTACCGATGCATCCTCTTCATTGAATAGTTATAGTTTGAAGTAAGATATCGTTAATGGAATGAAAAGTTTTGGAGTGTTATCTAGTGGTGAACTAATCTGAAGTTAAAGCGATAAGAAATTATATGGAGAGATTGTATAACGCTACAGGGGCTTTAATACGAGTCACAGGGGCTTTAATACGAGTTACAGGGCTATAATACGAGTTACAGGGCTGTAATACGAGTCACAAGATTGTAATACGAGTTACAGGGCTATAACACGAGTTACAGGGCTATAATACGAGTTACAGGGCTATAATACGAGTTACAGGGCTGTAATACGAGTCACAAGATTGTAATACGAGTTACAGGGCTATAATATGAGTTACAGGGCTATAATACGAGTTACAGGGCTGTAATACGAGTCACAAGATTGTAATACGAGTTACAGGGCTATAACACGAGTTACAGGGCTATAATACGAGTTACAGGGCTATAATACGAGTTACAGGGCTGTAATACGAGTCACAAGATTGTAATACGAGTTACAGGGCTATAACACGAGTTACAGGGCTATAATACGAGTTACAGGGCTGAAATACGAGTTACAAGGCTATAATACGAGTTATAGGGCTGAAATACGAGTTACAAGGCTATAATACGAGTTACAGGGCTGTAATATGAGTTACAAGGCTGTAATACGAGTTACAGGGCTGTAATACGAGTTACAGGGCTGTACTACGAGTTACAGGGGTTGTAATACGAGTTACAGGGCTGTAATACGAGTTACAGGGGCTGCAATACGAGTTAGAATGATAACTCAAAAATTACCCAGTAACTCGTATATCGGTCATAGTTTTAGATAAATTTCACATACGTTACATTAATACGTTTAAATAAATTCACATTAATTTAACATATTTTATTTACAATATTTAACATATGATTTATATAAATTTAATTCCTTACTAAATTACAAAAAATGTGACATGCCGGTGATTGAGTATGTACTTCATTCATCAAAGTTATATAAATAAATACTCAAGAGGTAAATTTCTACTGCAGACGAAATTCACTGAATTCCCTCTCACCCCCCCCCACTCTCACCCCCCCCACTCTCACCCCCCGATTCTTTTTATCTTTATGACACACTAGCAAGTGTCACCATTCGATATTCCGATTCTTAAACTCTGAGTTATGACGTCATAGATATTGGCCCAATGGCACCAGAGAAAAATTATCTAGGTGGCGATATTGTCATCTTGGAGGTTTGTTAGTTCTGAGCTCCTCTGATTAGAACATGTATGGTTATGAGTGGTCACATTGACCCACGAACAACTGTTAGAAAATTAGGGGATGAGGCTTCGGTGATTGTGATACACAGTATACACACTACACATACTCATTGCACATACACACTGCATATACACACTGTACATACACAGTGCATATACACACTGTACATACACACTGCATATACACACTGCATATACACACTGCACATACACACTGCATATACACACTGCATTTACACACTGCACATACACACTGGCATACTACAGACACACACTACATATACACACTACACACTACAGATACACACTATACACACTACACACTACAGATACACACTACAGATACACACTACAGACACACACTACACACTACAGGCTGGTGAATGCTATCTGTTCCTTAAGAATTCCTGCTCCTTTCAGGAATGCCTCTCTCCGCCTGTTCCAGACACTAGGAATGTGTGCGTACAGCTCTTGGTGTCTTGGAATGTATGTTTATTCATTAGTAATACCATTCACAGTCTCATATTGACTTTAAAACCTATTGATACTTCTATAAAATGGAATAACATTTACGTTTCAGTAGTTCATAATTGAGTTTTTTTTAGTACGTGCAATTTAGTTTAATTAAATGACTGATAAATAAATGAATAAGATACCTTTGAAGCTATAAGCTTAATAGGTCTTTAGTCCTTTCCTTAATAAAAGCTATGAACAGTTGCAGTGAAACATTTCTTATGACTCTTTTTGTTTCATGTCACTAACTTTTGTTTCAATAGATAAATATAACTAGAGCAGGCGCTCGTAGAGCGCATATCTTCGTCGATGCTCCAATCGATTTTGACTTTTGCATGACCTTGACCTTCGACCAGATTGCTCCCAAAATCTAACCGATTGGTTCCTGGATAATGAACCATCATCCTACCAAATTTCCGGCAATTCGGTTGATTTTTTGAGTTATTCGAATAACAATATTATCATTAATCTATGATAACAAAATTAAAAATAAATACCGATCAAAAAATAACTTCGCTGCAATTACACCAAGGTTATAATTAAAAATTTGACAACGGTGTAGATATTTTTTTCGATATGTAACTACCATTGAGATATGTTTTATTGTTGGTATAAGTGCCTTCAGTTGATATAATAGAAAATACTGAAAACTGCTTCCCCCCCCTCTCTCACCCCATCAATTACCCCCTATGATTTGGTGTGACGATTTATCTACCTCCACTGCAGGCCTATGACGTCACAGGCAGGATAGGCCTGTACAGTCAACTAACACCTCCAATGTACAGTCATTTAAAATCACGATTTTTAATAACTATGTTTTATTCTAACTAACCTATAACAATTTTAATTAAAGTAAAATAAAAAGAAACCTATGGTACACAGAAGGTGATACAGTGTCCATACCTACTTCTACTAGCGACTGTGACGTCAAAATGACACCAATGGTACACAGAAGGTGATACAGTGTACATACCTACTTCTACTAGCGACTCTGACGTCAAAATGACACCAATGGTACACAGAAGGTGATACAGTGTACATACCTACTTCTACTAGCGACTCTGACGTCAAAATGACACCAATGGTACACAGAAGGTGATACAGTGTACATACCTACTTCTACTAGCGACTCTGACGTCAAAATGACACCAATGGTACACAGAAGGTGATACAGTGTCCATACCTACTTCTACTAGTGACTGTGACGTCAAAATGACACCAATGGTACACAGAAGGTGATATAGTGTACATACCTACTCGTACTATTTTAGCTGAAAGTACAGGTATATTTTCCATAGTACTAGTTAGTACTAAACTAATAATGCATGCAGTAGCCAGTTCATTTTCATTAGTGGGCTATCTGCTTGACTAATCATTTCTCGATTCCAAACGAATTAGGTCTGCTCCATGTTAGCTGGAATGTGCCATCTCATTGCAGGTGTGCCGTGTCTCACCATTCCAATATTCATGAGACTGCAGCCGATTGTGCAGCCGAAATATTACCTCAGTCTGCTCAAAGTGAGGTAGGGGAAGTTCCGAGTTATCGGACGGTTACACATTTTCGATCATTCAACCCTTTTGCACTGACTTTTTTCCAGAGTTCATTATGAGTAATAATGAATTTCTTTAAAAATATTTATGTATTTGTACCTTATTTTAAGCCATTGAGTTTATATCAAACTTGTGATGTGACAATATGTCCCACTAGTCATGTACATCACAGTCTAGTGGGACAATATATCCCAATAGAATATCAATGTTTCTAGTGGGACATGTCATCCAATTCAGCACGAAATGGTTAAGAAAAAAGCATATAATATTTATAATTTAACTCATAATATTTTTTTTACACGATAGGAAATGTGGAACCACCAGACAGCATGTAACTTTAATGTACTCTAATATCTCGCGTTGATGCATCTACATTTCATTTATTATTCAAACTTACCAATATCATTGTATTAACTACAAAATCCGTTACTTAAACAATAACCATTGTTATTTTAACTACAAATACCGTTATATTTTGAATACAAATACCGCTATTTTAACTATAAATACCGTTATATTCTAACTATAAATACCGTTATATTTTAAATACAAATACCGCTATTTTAACTATAAATACCGTTATATTCTAACTATAAATACCGTTATATTTTAAATACAAATACCGCTATTTTAACTATAAATACCGCTATTTTATCTATAAATACCGTTATATTCTAACTATAAATACCGTTATATTTTAACTACAAATACCGTTATATTTTAAATACAAATACCGTTAAATTTTAATTACAAATACCGTTAAATTTTAATTACAAATACCGTTAAATTTTAATTACAAATACCGTTATATTTTAAATACAAATACCGCTACTTTAACTATAAATACCGTTATATTTTAAATACAAATACCGCTTATTTTAAATACAAATACCGTTATATTTCAACTACAAATACCGTTATATTTTAATTACAAATACCGCTATTTTAACTATAAATACCGTTATTTTCATTACAAATACCGTTAAATTTTAATTACAAATATATATTTTTTTAAATATATGTGTTATTTTAACTACAGACACCGTTATTTTGAATACACGTGTATGTCTTCATACTTACAATATTCATTCATGTACAATTAATATCAATTAGCTTTTCTATACCTAACCATCAATTTGCTAATGTGAGTGTTTTCTAAAGCCCCAAAGTTTGGTAGAATAAGGGTAAGATTTTGAGAGGGCTTTTGACAAGTAAATTCCGTAACAGTGGAAAAGTTGCTTCCCCTTTTTCGCTGACTAAGCTTTTTATGAACTCACTCACAGCTCATTAAGCGATGCTTGTCGCTAGGGATGCCCACCAGTGGGTAGAGGTGAATTGAAGGCCAAAAAGAGTGAGCGTAAGGGCAAATGTGGATTAAAAGTCAAAGGTGGATTAAAGATCATAGGGTGTGGTAAAGGTCAAAGGGTGTAGTAAAGGTCAAAGGGTGTAGTAAAGGTCAAAGGGTGTAGTAAAGGTCAAAGGGTGTAGTAAAGGTCAAAGGGTGTAGTAAAGGTCAAAGGGTGTAGTGAAGGTCAAAGGGTGAAGTAAAGATCAAAGGGTGAAGTAAAGGTCAAAGGGTGTGGTAAAGGTCAAAGGGTGTAGTAAAGGTCAAAGGGTGTAGTGAAGGTCAAAGGGTGAAGTAAAGGTCAAAGGGTGTAGTAAAGGTCAAAGGGTGTAGTAAAGGTCAAAGGGTGAAGTAAAGATCAAAGGGTGAAGTAAAGGTCAAAGGGTGTAGTAAAGGTCAAAGGGTGTAGTAAAGGTCAAAAGGTGTACTATAGGTCAAAGGGTGTAGTAAAGGTCAAAGGGTGTAGTAAAGGTCAAAGAGTGAAGTAAAGGTCAAAGGGTGTAGTAAAGGTCAAAGGGTGTAGTAAAGATCAAAGGGTGAAGTAAAGATCAAAGGGTGTAGTAAAGGTCAAAGGATGTAGTAAAGGTCAAAGAGTGAAGTAAAGGTCAAAGGGTGTAGTAAAGGTCAAAGGGTGTAGTAAAGGTCAAAGGGTGTAGTAAAGGTCAAAAGGTGTACTATTTGTCAAAGGGTGTTGTAAAGATCAAAGTGTTAATTGAAGGTCAAAGGATGAATTTAATGTCAGGGGGTAAATTAAAGGTAAAAAAATAGAATAACATAATTGAAAGGTAAGGAGAGAATTCAAGGTCGAATGAGAAATTAAAGGTCACAGACTGTATTAAAAATAAATGATTCATTAAAGGTCAAGTTCAAAGGTCAATAATCGTATGTCAAATCATAAGTCCATATCAGATTAGCTTGTGGTAAAATGTCCAAATCATTTTTTCATTTGCCTTAAGATTTTCTTTCCAATGCTAATAATTTACATATTTAATGAAAATAATAAAAGTGCATCTAAAGTTTTTTGAAGTATTTATATTCATTTAATATTATTGAGTGAAGTTAGATCGAGTTCATAAACTATTTCGAGAACATTTACATTTAAATCATTAAATACTTTATCGTCTTTTAGAAGAAATATTTGTAACATGTAAATCAAAACTTCTATCAATTTCAATCAATTTAATTGCTATTAATTTTAATGTTTATACTGAAAGCATGAGAGGTAACTGACTTTGAGATGTAATAAGCTGCTTACCGATTTCTCTTGGTTAATGATACTAGTGAGCATATCATTGATGTGGAGAAAATATAAGCAAATAGTAAGCAATAGGCTAAGTTATGAGTTAACGGATGGTTACACTTTTCCGATCATATAAAAAATATTTAATAACTATATAATATTTGACTGTTTTTTACTTTTTAAACACTTATATCTCATAAATTATTATAGGTAGATAGTTAAATTTATATATTTTACAAATTCGGAACTGTCTCTATGATATTTGCGAACGAGGATGTTTTTGGTTATACTGGTGTGTCATACTAGTTTATTTATACTGGTATTTATATCTACTATCCGTGTAATTACAATTTTGTTGAGTACAGCTGAAACTCTTCAATCTTTAATAAAAATTGAATTTGATATGTAATAATTAACAGAAAGTAAATCAAATCTCATGACCAAACACCGTAGACTTATTGCTTCAATCATCAGTTCATCACATATTTTTTCACTATATGTGGTAAGTCTGAGTTATCACACGGTTACACATTTTTGAAGAAATAGTAAATAATATTGAACTTACATTTTAATTGTAATTATTTTCTTATAATGTAAAATATAAAAAACACCCCGTGCTTTATAATCTAAATGCCTGAAAATGATTACTTAATTTCTATATTAACTATTATTTCTGTAACAGGTGCTCACCGGTGTTCACAGGTGTTCATAGGTGTTCACATGTGTTCACAGGTGTTCACAGGTGTTCATAGGTGTGCATAGGTGTTTATAGAGGCTCAGGTGTTCATAGATGCTCACAGGTGTTCACAGGAGTTTATACGTGTTCACAGGTGCTCACAGGTGTTCACAGGTGTTTATAGGGATTCATAGGTGTTCACATGTGTTCACAGGTGTTCACAAGTGTTCATAAGTGCTCATAAGTGTTCACAGGAATTCACAGGTGTTCACAAGTGTTCACATGTGTTAACAGGTGTTCACAGGTGTTATCAGGTGTTCACAAGTGTTCACAGGTGATCACAAGTGTTCATATGTGTTCACAGGTATTCATAAGTGTTCACAAGTGTTCACAGGTGTTCACAAGTGTTCACAGGTGTTAACAGGTGTTCACAAGTTTTCACATGTATTCAAAGGTGTTCACAAGTGTTCATAAGTGCTCATAAATATTCACATGTGTTCACAGGTGTTCACAAGTGTTCACAGGTGTTCACAAGTGTTCACAGGTGCTCACAGGTGTTCATAAGTGTTCACAGGTGCTCACAGGTGTTCATAAGTGCTCATAAGTGTTCACAGGTGCTCACAGGTGTTCATAAGTGCTCATAAGTGTTCACAGGTGTTCACAGGTGTTCACAAGTGTTCACAGGTGTTCACAGGTGTTCATAAGTGCTCATAAGTGTTCACAGGTGTTTGACTGGTGTAGATGGCTGATGGTGTACTATATATCTAACTGTTCTCAGAGAAGGTGACACACAGAAAATGCTGACTGGACACCTCCGGTTCTCTGACGGAAGGGGATGAATTGGGGGATTTTATTGGTGGTGGTGGGGGTGAATGGAAGTGGGGGTGCGGGGGATTCTTTTAAAGGTTAATTTTGGAATAAAATGGAATTTGAATGTTTTTAAAGTTCCCTAATTGATTTCAATATAATTGATGTAATAAAAGTACTGTCTAGCATTATATTAATGGACACATAGCATCCAATATTTTAGTGGTAATTTAATAGAAGGAGCCACGTAAACTAATTAAAATCACTGGTAAATAGTCACCTTTTTAACAACTAGGAAAATTTGTCCACTCTTTACTATTCTCAAAATTGTAAATAATTTATTGGTTGAACAAAATTAAAAATCTCCAATCAAAATCTAAAAAAATTTAAAACTTAGTAAATATATGTTATTTATATAAATAACAATTAAAAATTAACTGTGAGAAATAACCTAATCAAATACTTGAATATAAAAATAACTCGACTCTTTGAGTAGCACAAAGCATAGGCATTGTTAGTTCGCAGATAATCTGTAGTTCTCTGTCTTGAACAGGAAAAATTTAACTATATAAAATCTTCTTTCCCGTTGGTTTTGTCCCCCGTTTTTTCAATGTTCAATCAAAGAAAAATGCATTTAAATGATTTTTGGACAGTTTACTAATTTCACATTTCCAAAATTTAACTTTATTAATTTTATTGTTTGTAGATATTTCAAAATTGGTCTTGGTACACGATAACAAATTTGTAAGATTTGAGAATATGTAATAGGAAATTAGAAAACTGTGATTTGTGAAATTAATATCATGTGGAAACTCTTTTCTTATATATCATATTAGACTCATTTCTTTGATAGTACATCATGCCGAAACTCTTTTCTCTGATAGTACTTAACTTCAAAGTAGTTAATAAATTCAATTGGTACAGAGTCATCCACGCATAAATCTTCGGCGACAGGAAATTTTCCCGTGGATTGCAAATTTTTATATTCAAATTTTTATATTCAAATTTTTAATTTACAAATTTTTATTTCTAATTATTTATATTTAAATTTTAATATTTAAATTTTTATGTTTACATTTTTATATTTAAATTTTTATTTTTAATTATTTATATTTATATTTTTATATTTAAATTTTTATATTCAAATTTTATATTTAAATTTTATATATAAATTTTTATTTTCAAATATTTATATTTAAATTATTATATTATTTTTTATATGTAAATTTTTACATTTAAATTTTTATATAATAAATTAGAAAATTAAACTATGAAATACAATTTATTCAAAAAAATATTCACAGTATCACCGCTTAAGTTAGTGAACACGAAAGTAATTAAAATAATCCTTTATAAATTTTCATGTTAAGTTATTTACTCGTGAATAATTACAGAATCGTTGTTCGATCTAACCTGAGTTTTAAAAAACCACAGCGGTTAAGTCCATAGTAAATAAATAGAGAAGTATACTAAGTTTCAAATTCATTGGCTGTGAACATGATCCGTTTTTCAGAAACGATGTAAACAAATGACGTCACACTGAGTACAGTCAAATATTTTTAGTGTTATGAGTGAACAGAGTGTAAAACGTGGTAAAAACATTATTATATTTAAATACACATTTAACTTAATAATAGCAAATTTCTTATTTAAAACTAAATGAAAATAACTGTGTGACGTCACTCATAATATTTTCAGATGTTCCAATATTGTACTTGGTATATTTCTCTATATGTTTACTATGGTTAAGTCAGTTTCAAAGGCTATTATGGTTCTGTAAATTTTTCTATTTTTGTTCTAGAAAAATAATGATTTTGTGAGCAGATGATGTGCGATGCAGCTTGCATACCAAACAGTATGTACACATTTAATATATCTAACTACGACAAGTTCAATGGATGCTTGCAGGCAACAAGTGGGGTTTAGTACCTCCAAAAAATTAAGAATCAATGCTTTAACTTGATATTATATCAATTAATTAACAATTTGGTTTACGTTTAATTCTATCTCTCTATTCACTCATTACAAAGAAGGCTGTATTTGAAATTTCTTCAGTGATAATAGATTTTGGTTGTTTGAACACATTATAGGATAAGTTCCGACCGGTTCCACATTTTCAGTCTTGCATATATACATATATAAGATATAATAACATATCAACTTGTTTTGTATTGGATTCAATTTTTTATTTGCAATTTACCAATCTAAACATATAAATTACAATCCATGGAGAAAATTTCGCATGTGTAAAATTCCGTCTGGGAAAATTTTAAACAGGAAAAATCCCTCCGGAGAAAATTCTGTCCGGGAAAATTCTTCCGAGAAAATTCCTATAACCAAATCTTTACAAGCGCCTGCAACATTTTAGGGGGTAAGAACGATAAGGCAGCAAACAGTTTTATCTTCATTGCAAAAGGGTCATCATGCAGTGCTAAATTTCTCTCTCTTTCATACCTACATATCTCGCTTACTTTTCACATTGAAATCTGACAAAAAATGAAATAGGCATCCCGTGACATTAGAATTAAAATGACTCTTGTAGCTAGTATTATTTCATACGATTAAATCAAGCCTAATGTTTCATCAAACAGTCATAGTGTGCAGTACAACAAACAAGCGGATTTGCAGATACAACGATTAAAGTAGCAGATACAACAAACTAGCGGATGCAACAAACCAGCGGATACAACAAACTAGTGAAAACAACAAACTAATGAATAAAAACAAACTAACGGATTCACCAACTAGCAGATACAACAAACTAGTGGATTCAACAAACTAGCAGACACAACAAACTAGCAGACACAACAAACTACATTTCAACTTCATATCATAACATTTGAGGTACAAGTTTTGCTTCATTTAAATAAATTATTTCGAGTCGAATGAACGAATTTTCCGCGACCGAATTTTTCAGGGATGAATTTTCCATGTACGAGTTTTCCGGTCACGATACTTTTTCAAGCATGAGCGGAAATGATGAACAATCCTATAATTCTGAACTTGCTCTAGTGCGAATGAAAGAATAGAACTCTTATGCACTTATAGTCTCTCCCCTCTTTGGCGCTGATCTCCCAGGTGAGCATAGAAAAGTAGCTGCTACCTGTGTTGCGATTCCCTTTAAGTTGATGTACAGTGTCCTAATCACTGCCTGGCGGAACACTGAATGAAAGCGCACACAAACACACACACACACTCTCTCTCTTAATGAAGTGGTAGTTACCTGGTAAATGGCACTGTCTTTAAATCGTAACAGAAACTGACGATAGGGAAGTACAACTCACGTCAAGTGACGTCTATGTTAGAAAACGAATATTTATTCCGATGAAAGTGATATGTACTTCAGAATCGACGTCTAGGAAATGAAAATATATCGACGTCTAATCGAGAAGAACAATGCTTATATCAATTTCTTTTCTTATACCTCTATGCTGTGTGTGTCACCTCTATACTGTGTGTGTCACCTCTATACTGTGTGTGTCACCTCTATGCTGTGTGTGTCACCTCTATACTGTGTGTGTCACCTCTATGCTGTGTGTGTCACCTCTATACTGTGTGTGTCACCTCTATGCTGTGTGTGTCACCTCTATACTGTGTGTGTCACCTCTATGCTGTGTGTGTCACCTCTATGCTGTGTGTGTCACCTCTATACTGTGTGTGTCACCTCTATACTGTGTGTGTCACCTCTATACTGTGTGTGTCACCTCTATGCTGTGTGTGTCACCTCTATGCTGTGTGTGTCACCTCTATGCTGTGTGTGTCACCTCTATACTGTGTGTGTCACCTCTATGCTGTGTGTGTCACTTCTATACTGTGTGTGTCACCTCTATACTGTGTGTGTCACCTCTATACTGTGTGTGTCACCTCCATGCTGTGTGTGTCACCTCTATACTGTGTGTGTCACCTCTATACTGTGTGTGTCACCTCTATGTTGTGTGTGTCACCTCTATACTGTGTGTGTCACCTCTATACTGTGTGTGTCACCTCTATGCTGTGTGTGTCACCTCTATACTGTGTGTGTCACCTCTATGCTGTGTGTGTCACCTCTATACTGTGTGTGTCACCTCTATGCTGTGTGTGTCACCTCTATACTGTGTGTGTCACCTCTATGCTGTGTGTGTCACCTCTATGCTGTGTGTGTCACCTCTATACTGTGTGTGTCACCTCTATACTGTGTGTGTCACCTCTATACTGTGTGTGTCACCTCTATGCTGTGTGTGTCACCTCTATGCTGTGTGTGTCACCTCTATGCTGTGTGTGTCACCTCTATACTGTGTGTGTCACCTCTATGCTGTGTGTGTCACTTCTATACTGTGTGTGTCACCTCTATACTGTGTGTGTCACCTCTATACTGTGTGTGTCACCTCCATGCTGTGTGTGTCACCTCTATACTGTGTGTGTCACCTCTATACTGTGTGTGTCACCTCTATGTTGTGTGTGTCACCTCTATACTGTGTGTGTCACCTCTATACTGTGTGTGTCACCTCTATGCTGTGTGTGTCACCTCTATACTGTGTGTGTCACCTCTATGCTGTGTGTGTCACCTCTATACTGTGTGTGTCACCTCTATACTGTGTGTGTCACCTCTATGCTGTGTGTGTCACCTCTATACTGTGTGTGTCACCTCTATACTGTGTGTGTCACCTCTATACTGTGTGTGTCACCTCTATACTGTGTGTGTCACCTCTATACTGTTTGTGTCACCTCTATACTGTGTGTGTCACCTCTATACTGTGTGTGTCACCTCTATACTGTGTGTGTCACCTCTATACTGTGTGTGTCACCTCTATACTGTGTGTGTCACCTCTATACTGTGTGTGTCACCTCTATACTGTGTGTGTCACCTCTATGCTGTGTGTGTCACCTCTATACTGTGTGTGTCACCTCTATACTGTGTGTGTCACCTCTATGCTGTGTGTGTCACCTCTATACTGTGTGTGTCACCTCTATACTGTGTGTGTCACCTCTATACTGTGTGTGTCACCTCTATACTGTGTGTGTCACCTCTATACTGTGTGTGTCACCTCTATACTGTGTGTGTCACCTCTATGCTGTGTGTGTCACCTCTATACTGTGTGTGTCACCTCTATACTGTGTGTGTCACCTCTATGCTGTGTGTGTCACCTCTATACTGTGTGTGTCACCTCTATACTGTGTGTGTCACCTCTATACTGTGTGTGTCACCTCTATACTGTGTGTGTCACCTCTATACTGTGTGTGTCACCTCTATACTGTGTGTGTCACCTCTATACTGTGTGTGTCACCTCTATACTGTGTGTGTCACCTCTATACTGTGTATGTCACCTCTATACTGTGTGTGTCACCTCTATACTGTGTGTGTCACCTCTATACTGTGTGTGTCACCTCTATACTGTGTGTGTCACCTCTATACTGTGTGTGTCACCTCTATACTGTGTGTGTCACCTCTATACTGTGTCACTTCCCCAGAATGTTGAGTGGGGAAGTTAAGCTTCTTTTCTTTTCTAACAGCGGCAACTGCTGGGGATTTGTGTCCTCACGATTGGGGAGAAGAGCTATTTTCTGCATCTAACTAAATAACTCTCAAATGGTTAAAGGAAATAAATACTATGGAGATAGAATAGAATTTAATTATTACTTCAGTAACTTCCTAGTTTACGACCCTATTTCATTTAGGGACGTGAACTAGGAAGGGGCTATTTTTGAATTAATTTTTCTTATATTTAATTACATTTTTATTTCATTAAAATATGATGCACTAAAATTATAATTGTCAGAAAATCTAGTATCTTAACTACATAAACAAATAATACCAAAAAGGAATATTTGAAATTGAAATTAAGCAAATTGAAGAATATCGTTTTGAAAAACTAATTGAAATATATACCTAGTACACTCTTGTTTTTGTCTTTAATTTTATCATAGTAAGAAAATTACTAATTTAAAAATACCATCTTCCTAGTTCACGTCCCTAAATGAAATAGGGACGTGAACTGGGAATTTATCATTACTTCTAAAGGTTGTAAAAAATAGTTAATGTTAATAAATGCAATGGAAATAAATTTGGCGATATTTTCAATAAATTTTTTATAGATAAAAGTGAGTAATAAATAGGAGAAATAAAACTCATCTGTTCTCTTTCGTCTACACTACACCTGTTCTCATCACAGTTGTTCACACCACACCTGTTCTCATCACAGTTGTTCACACCACACCTGTTCTCATCACAGTTGTTCACACCACACCTGTTCTCATCACAGTTGTTCACACCACACCTGTTCTCATCACAGTTGTTCACACCACACCTGTTCTCATCACAGTTGTTCACACCACACCTGTTCTCATCACAGTTGTTCACACCACACCTGTTCTCATCACAGCTGTTTACATCACAGCTGTTCTCATCACAGTTGTTCATATCACAGCTGTTCACATCACAGCTGTTCACATCACAACTGTTCTCATCACAACTGTTCACATCACAACTGTTCTCATCACAGCTGTTCACACCACACCTGTTCTCATCACAGCTGTTTACATCACAGCTGTTCTCATCACAGCTGTTCACAATGCAACTGTTCACATCACAACTGTTCACAATGCAACTGTTCACATCACAACTGCTCACATCACACCTGTTCACATCACAACTGTTCACATCACAACTGTTCACATCACAGCTGCTCACATCACAACTGTTCACATCACAACTGTTCACAATGCAACTGTTCACTGCTGTTCACACCACAACTGTTCACATCACAACTGTTCACAATGCAACTGTCCACTGCTGTTCACACCACAACTGTTCACATCACAACTGTTCACATCACAACTGTTCACATCACAGCTGCTCACATCACAACTGTTCACATCACAACTGTTCACAATGCAACTGTTCACTGCTGTTCACACCACAACTGTTCACATCACAACTGTTCACAATGCAACTGTCCACTGCTGTTCAGACCACAACTGTTCACATCACAACTGTTCGCAATGCAACTGTTCACAACTGTTCACATCACAACTGTTCACAATGCAACTGTTCACTGCTGTTCACATCACAACTGTTCACATCACAACTGTTCGCAATGCAACTGTTCACTGCTGTTCACATCACAACTGTTCACATCACAACTGTTCACAATGCAACTGTCCACTGCTGTTCAGACCACAACTGTTCACATCACAACTGTTCGCAATGCAACTGTTCACAACTGTTCACATCACAACTGTTCACAATGCAACTGTTCACTGCTGTTCACATCACAACTGTTCACATCACAACTGTTCGCAATGCAACTGTTCACTGCTGTTCACATCACAACTGTTCACATCACAACTGTTCACAATGCAACTGTTCACTGCTGTTCACATCACAACTGTTCACAATGCAACTGTTCACTGCTGTTCATATCACAACTGTTCGCAATGCAACTGTTCACAATGCAACTGTTCACTGCTGTTCACATCACAACTGTTCACACCACAACTGTTCACAATGCAACTGTTCACTGCTGTTCACATCACAACTGTTCACATCACAACTGTTCGCAATGCAACTGTTCACTGCTGTTCACATCACAACTGTTCACATCACAACTGTTCTCACCACAACTGTTCACATCACAACTGTTCACTGCTGTTCACATCACAACTGTTCACTGCTGTTCACATCACAACTGTTCACTGCTGTTCACATCACAACTGTTCACTGCTGTTCACATCACAACTGTTCACTGCTGTTCACATCACAACTGTTCAATGCTGTTCACACCACAACTGTTCACATCACAACTGTTCACATCAAAACTGTTCACTGCTGCTCACATCACAACTGTTCACATCACAACTGTTCACTGCTGCTCACATCACAACTGTTCACATCACAACTGTTCACATCACAACTGTTCACATCACAACTGTTCACATCACAACTGTTCACAATGCAACTGTTCACATCACAACTGTTCACAATGCATCTGTTCTCTGCAGTTAATGTCCTAAGTGTGTGTCATATCGAGTAACTGCTTTGTTCTCTGTTGCATATAGCTACTAATTATTGTCACTCGATACCATGGCTGTGTTTGTCACTTCAAGAGGTCCCTTAAGTACTGTAAGTGATAGCAAAGGACATGCAGTTATGTACCCATACTGCAGTCAGAGCCAAGAGAATACGACAAAGATATTACACTACAACCAGATACTCTACTCTTGCACATTTCTGCTGTAGAAGATCTTTGTGCTGCCTGCCATCTTGGTTTCAAAGTGGTAATTTAAACATTTAAAAATAATATAGTACATAAAAGATATATCTAGACAGTTATATTATTAAGAGATATAATATATCCATTGATGTCAACCGTCATCTATTTCTAACATTTTCCTCAATTCAAACCGTGTAACCACCCCTTTAAATTTATTCCTCCAATCATGCTACATTCTGACCTCCAAATCTTTGAAATTCTACATCTTAGTTTTTTGTAGCCATGACAGCGAGGGTTGCCAAGTATGCTAATTTAATCACCTCACCTGTTGATCCGTGTGACGACTGTCTCTGGATCTGTTAATTGACGCTAAAAAATAGGAGTGTTTTAGTTAGGGGATAGTACAGAGGGAGAGTTATGGTGGGGCCATAGAAGATTGAGAGGGAGAGTTATGGTGGGGCCATAGAAGATTGAGAGGGAGAGTTATGGTGGGGCCATAGAAGATTGAGAGGGAGAGTTATGGTGGGGCCATAGAAGATTGAGAGGGAGAGTTATGGTGGGGCCATAGAAGATTGAGAGGGAGAGTTATGGTGGGGCCATAGAAGATTGAGAGGGAGAGTTATGGTGGGGCCATAGAAGATTGAGAGGGAAAGTTATGGTGTGGCCATAGAAGATTGAGAGGGAGAGTTATGGTGGGGCCATAGAAGATTGAGAGGGAGAGTTATGGTGGGGCCATAGAAGATTGAGAGGGAGAGTTATGGTGGGGCCATAGAAGATTGAGAGGGAAAGTTATGGTGTGGCCATAGAAGATTGAGAGGGAAAGTTATGGTGGGGCCATAGAAGATTGAGAGGGAGAGTTATGGTGGGGCCATAGAAGATTGAGAGGGAAAGTTATGGTGTGGCCATAGAAGATTGAGAGGGAGAGTTATGGTGGGGCCATAGAAGATTGAGAGGGAGAGTTATGGTGGGGCCATAGAAGATTGAGAGGGAGAGTTATGGTGGGGCCATAGAAGATTGAGAGGGAAAGTTATGGTGTGGCCATAGAAGATTGAGAGGGAAAGTTATGGTGGGGTCATAGAAGATTGAGAGAGAGAGTTATGGTGGGGTCATAGAAGATTGAGAGAGACACCACTTAATCCTCTATGGCCCCACCATAACTTTCTCTCTCAATCTTCTATGGCCCCACCATAACTTTCTCTCTCTATCTTCTATGGCCCCACCATAATTTTCTCTCCCAATCTTCTATGGCCCCACCATAACTCTCCCTCTCAATCTTCTATGGCCCCACCATAACTTTCTCTCTCTATCTTCTATGGCCCCACCATAATTTTCTCTCCCAATCTTCTATGGCCCCATCATAACTTATGTGTCTCTTATCTTTAATTGCTTCGCAGTTAGGGTAAGTTCCGAGTTATCGAATGGTTCCATAGTTTCGATAATACATTATTTTTAATCATTCCATTAAATGATATTCAAAGTTTTCATTTTCAGATGGCCATTTGTCCAATACTGCGTACACAAGAAAATTTGGACAATAGTTAGAGGTTTCTCAAGTCAATTGAAACTATATCTTTGTAGACAAAAAATACAAATATCCTTAATATGCCAGTAAATTTAAAATTTTTGCCTAATTTGCAAGTTTATGTGTACACTGTAGAAATAAAATGATTTAATCCTTTTTAATAGCGACCCATTCATAGTTTCAATTATAAGGTCCTGTTTTGGATTCTAAGACAAAAACCACAGTGGGCAAAAACCCTCGTCTAAAAAAACGTACAATAAACCCCTGTCTAAAACACCTATGTAAAATACCCCCTTGCAAAAAGAAAACACAATCTAACACTACTATATATACCACTTTTACTCAAAGTCAAACTACCAAATTCCAAATACAATAAAGTAAGAAGAAGTACGTAGTTTTGCAATAGCATATTTAGCATTATTTATTGCTATTAATATAAGTAACATTATTCATTTCTAACAAACTAATATAAAGCATAACTAGTTCTTTTGGCTAAAATAGTAAACTAAATTCATTGCTAACAAAATCTTGTGTTCATCGCCTAGTTGCTATTTTGTGACATATTTTCAATAGCTCATTTTCAATAGCTTATTTTCAATAGCTTATTTTCAATAGCTTATTTTCAATAGCTTATTTTCAATAGCTTGTTTTCAATAGCTCATTTTCAATAGCTTATTTTCAATAGCTTATTTTCAATAGCTCATTTTCAATAGCTCATTTTCAATAGCTTATTTTCAATAGCTTATTTTCAATATTGTGTTCGTGTTTGATTAACTAATATAACTCTTCCTTTTTACAGACATGAATTTCCGAAATGGAGATTTTAAAATTAGTTTGAAACTCATGTATTGTATCCCTCCTTGAAAATCTTAATATAAAATTAGTGATGAAACAATACGCAATATTTTAATTATGTCTAGTGTTTACTTTATTATGTATTCTTAATAGTTTGGTTGTATTAGTGCCTTGTTGAATACCTTATAGGTTTCTTCCAACAGCATCAATTACCAAAATTTCGATTTCAAGTTCAGACCTCCAAAAATGGAATTGGTAAAAAAATAGAAAGTATGAAGTTATTGTATGAAGAGTTAATTATGTGAAATAGAAAAATATAGCAAATGAAATATAGCAAATGAAATATAGCAAATGAAATATAGCAAATGAAATATAGCAAATGAAATATAGCGAATGAAATATAGCAAATGAAATATAGCGAATGAAATATAGCAAATGAAATATAGCGAATGAAATATAGCAAATGAAATATAGCAAATGAAATATAGCAAATGAAGTATAGCAAATGAAATATAGTAAATGAAATATAGCAAATGAAATATAGTAAATGAAATATAGCAAATGAAATATAGTAAATGAAATATAGCAAATGAAATATAGCAAATGAAATATAGCAAATGAAATATAGTAAATGAAATATAGCAAATGAAATATAGTAAATGAAATATAGCAAATGAAATATAGCGAATGAAATATAGCAAATGAAATATAGCAAATGAAATATAGCAAATGAAATATAGCAAATGAAATATAGCAAATGAAATATAGCAAATGAAATATAGCAAATGAAATATAGCAAATGAAATATAGCAAATGAAATATAGCAAATGAAATATAGCAAATGAAATATAGTAAATGAAATATAGCAAATGAAATATAGCAAATGAAATATAGTAAATGAAATATAGTAAATGAAATATAGCAAATGAAATATAGCAAATGAAATATAGCAAATGAAATATAGCAAATGAAATATAGCAAATGAAATATAGCGAATGAAATATAGCAAATGAAATATAGCAAATGAAATATAGCAAATGAAATATAGCAAATGAAATATAGCAAATGAAATATAGCAAATGAAATATAGCAAATGAAATATAGCAAATGAAATATAGCAAATGAAATATAGCAAATGAAATATAGCCAATGAAGTATAGCAAATGAAATATAGCAAATGAAATATAGCAAATGAAATATAGTAAATGAAATATAGCAAATGAAATATAGCAAATGAAATATAGCAAATGAAATATAGTAAATGAAATATAGCAAATGAAATATAGTAAATGAAATATAGCAAATGAAATATAGCGAATGAAATATAGCAAATGAAATATAGCAAATGAAATATAGCAAATGAAATATAGCAAATGAAATATAGCAAATGAAATATAGCAAATGAAATATAGCAAATGAAATATAGCAAATGAAATATAGCAAATGAAATATAGCAAATGAAATATAGCAAATGAAATATAGTAAATGAAATATAGCAAATGAAATATAGCAAATGAAATATAGTAAATGAAATATAGTAAATGAAATATAGCAAATGAAATATAGCAAATGAAATATAGCAAATGAAATATAGCAAATGAAATATAGCGAATGAAATATAGCAAATGAAATATAGCAAATGAAATATAGCAAATGAAATATAGCAAATGAAATATAGCAAATGAAATATAGCAAATGAAATATAGCAAATGAAATATAGCAAATGAAATATAGCAAATGAAATATAGCAAATGAAATATAGCCAATGAAGTATAGCAAATGAAATATAGCAAATGAAATATAGCAAATGAAATATAGTAAATGAAATATAGCAAATGAAATATAGCCAATGAAGTATAGCAAATGAAATATAGCAAATTCAGTAAATTCACGTCTCTTATAGAATAAGAACTCTATTAGGTAATTAAATAATGAATTGACGATATGGAAATTTAGCTATTTAAAATAGAGCACAAGGTAACCACTAGGCGATGAACTCTAATTAAACTTTGGCAATGAATTTTTATTATTATTTAACAAGTTATAGTTTACATTAATTTATTAACTATTATAAAGGTAAATATATTAATAGCAATAATTTATAACGCTGAATATATTATTTACCAAAACCCAGGTATATTGGGACAACATTGACCTGAGAATAATTGCTACCTGGTAACTACGTAGTTATTGTTATTTTTATTGTATTTTTAATTTGGTAGTTGAATTTGGGTATGCGAGGTTTAATTGTTATTGTTTTTTATTGCACGGGGTTTTTTGACCTGGGGTTTTCATTGAATGGTTTTCTTCACGGAGGGTTCTGACCACGGAGCCTTTTGTCCAAGAATTCAAAACAGGAACTTATAATTAAGCAAAAGCTATGAATTGGTTGTCTCTGCCAGTCGACCCCCACCACACCTCTGGCAACCATTGCTGTAAGAGCATACACTGCACTTTAATGTTAAAAAGAAATTAATCATTAATTTGTACAGTGTGCACAAAAAATTGCTCAATATGTAAATTATAAAATAAACTGGTATTTTATGAATAGTGGTATTTTATGTCTATAAGGATAAAATTTTAATTGACTTGAGTCATCTTAAAATATTGTTATTTTTTCATTGGTTAACAGTATACGACAGTTAATTAATTTTAAAAATTGATTGAATTCACCCTACCCTGCTACTATCATGATAGCAATTAAAATTACTAGTTAAATTGTAATTTAAAATAATAAAATAGTAATGATATACATTTCTTTCTTACATGATCGAAAATGTGGAACTGTCCGATAAGAAGAACTCACTCTAAAAATACAATTTATTTCTTTATCGATCTTTTTTCCTAGTTAACTATTTAATATTTTCCTCTTACCTTTGATGATTTATAATGTACTTTTAATTATTAAATAAAAGTCTATTTCTATATCATAATTCATACGTTTCTTTACCAAATAACCAAGACACGTCTTTTATAGTTTAATTAATAGCGACGACTGAAGGATATAAATAAATGACATCGTAATGACGTTTTTGTTGTTGTGTCCGCCATTAATTACTTTGCGTGGTGGAAATTGAGGGCCATTCCCAGTCAGAAACTTGGTGTGGCTTTACCTGGAGTGTGTGTACGTGTTACAGGGATATATTATAGGGGGAGGGGGGCTATATTATAGGGGAGGGGGGCTGATTAATGCCTTTGTGTGGTCACGTGCTTATCCACCAATCAGTGGGGGAGAAGGGGGGGGGGGGAGTAGGTGAAGTGACCCCTATCCAGTCAAAACACACAGAAATTAATTGACTGCTATATTACACCTATTTTTTTATTACTCATTTAAAAATGAAGTTATAATATTATTTTGAATATGTAGATTTGATATTCTTTTAAAATGCTTCCCTTCTAATATTTTAATTTAACTTTGTTTTGTTTCATTGATAGAGTTTCTTCTGGAATAATTTAGTTTTTATTTTAAAATGTTGTAAAGTTTACAAAAAGCTTTCGAATTATAGTTTTTTATAAAGAAAATCAAGAATAGCAAAGTAATTCATTTGTATAAGAAGATACAAATAATATTCCACTAAAGATGAACTCTTGCGATTGTTTTCTGGTTGTTTTCAGTCTTTACTTCTCCTGGTTGTTTTCAGTTTTTACTTTTTCTGGTTGTTTTCAGTTTCTTTTCTGGTTGTTTTCAGTCTTAACTTTTTCTGGTTGTTTTCAGTCTTAATTTTTTCTGGTTGTTTTCAGTCTTAACTTTTTCTGGTTGTTTTCAGTCTTCACTTTTCTGGTTGTTTTCAGTCTTTACTTTATCTGGTTGTTTTCAGTCTTTTTTTCTGGTTGTTTTCAGTCTTTACTTTATCTGGTTGTTTTCAGTCTTCACTTTTCTGGTTGTTTTCAGTCTTCACTTTTTCTGGTTGTTTTCAGTCTTCACTTTCTCTGGTTGTTTTCAGTCCTCACTTTTTCTAGTTGTTTTCAGTCTTCACTTTTTCTGGTTGTTTTCAGTCTTCACTTTTTCTAGTTGTTTTCAGTCTTCACTTTTTCTGGTTGTTTTCAGTCTTCACTTTTTCTAGTTGTTTTCAGTCTTCACTTTTTCTAGTTGTTTTCAGTCTTCACTTTTTCTGGTTGTTTTCAGTCTTCACTTTTTCTGGTTGTTTTCAGTCTTCACTTTTTCTGGTTGTTTTCAGTCTTCACTTTTTCTGGTTGTTTTCAGTCTTCACTTTTTCTGGTTGTTTTCAGTCTTCACTTTTTCTGGTTGTTTTCAGTCTTCACTTTCTCTGGTTGTTTTCAGTGTTTTGGCTGTAGTTCAAAGAGTCTTTTCCTGTTCTTTTTTCCTGATTTGTAATGACGAAATGTATGTTCTTAGACAACTGAAATAAGACTCAAAAACAAAGTCAAAGTCTCTCCCTCTACCTCTCTAGGGACTTAGAACCTTCAGACTTAGTACAAAGGAACATACGTCACATTTTAACGTTACATTTTTTTATAAGGAAAACTGTGTAAAGAAATATTTTAATTAGTTTCAATTAAAATAGCTTTAGTTTCGTAAATTATATTATTTTTTTTTAATCTTTACATTAATCAGTTTTTTCAAACTACTGCAAGTTGTTGGATTATTCCACATTTTCGATCATATAAGAAAAAAAATACATTTTAACTCGTTACTTTAATTCGTATCCATGATACCAGCAATTCTTATCCATAATACCTGTAATTCGTATCCATGATACCTACAATTCTTATCCATAATACCTGTAATTCGTATCCATAATACCTGCAATTCGTATCCATGATACTCGTCGTATAAATAATAATAGTACTCTGTCTTGTTTGTCATTCGGATCGACTTAAAATAGTCGTTTTTCTGCATTGTCGAAATGTACTGAAATGGTAGCGCTTCGCTATAATTTTGTTAGCCTTTCGTTATATTTTTATAGTACTTCTTTATAATATTTTAGCCTTTCGTTATACTTAATTATTAATCCTTTTTCTATTATTGGGAAGTGATTCGCTGTAATTTGGTAGTGATTCGCTGTAATTTGGTAGTGATTCGCTGTAATTTGGTAGTGATTCGCTGTAATTTGGTAGTGATTCGCTGTAATTTGGTAGCGATTCGCTATAATTTGGTAGTGATTCGCTGTAATTTGGTAGCAATTTCCTATAATTTGGTAGCGATTCGCTATAATTTGGTAGCAATTCGCTATAATTTGGTAGTTATTCGCTGTAATTTGGTTGCGATTTCCTATAATTTGGTAGCGATTTCCTATAATATGGTAGCGATTCGCTATAATTTGGTAGCGATTCGCTATAATTTGGTAGTGATTCGCTGTAATTTGTTAGTGATTTGCTATAATTTGGTAGCGATTTCCTATAATTTGGTAGCGATTCGCTATAATTTTTTAGTGATTTGCTATAATTTGGTAGCGATTTCCTATAATTTGGTAGCGATTTCCTATAATTTGGTACCGATTCGCTATAATTTGTTAGTGATTCGCTATAATTTGGTAGCGATTCGCTATAATTTGTTAGTGATTTGCTATAATTTGGTAGCGATTTCCTATAATTTGGTAGCGATTCGCTATAATTTGGTAGTGATTCGCTGTAATTTGTTAGTGATATGCTATAATTTGGTAGCGATTTCCTATAATTTGGTAGCGATTCGCTATAATTTGGTAGCGATTCGCTATAATTTGGTAGCGATTTCCTATAATTTGGTAGCGATTCGCTATAATTTGGTAGTGATTCGCTGTAATTTGTTAGTGATTTGCTATAATTTGGTAGTGATTTCCTATAATTTGGTAGCGATTCGCTATAATTTGGTAGCGATTCGCTATAATTTGGTAGTGATTCGCTATAATTTGGTAGCGATTCGCTATAATTTGGTAGTGATTCGCTGTAATTTGTTAGTGATTTGCTATAATTTGGTAGCGATTTCCTATAATTTGGTAGTGATTCGCTATAATTTGGTAGCGATTCGCTATAATTTGGTAGCGATTCGCTGTAATTTGTTAG
>CANNZV010004088.1:35828-83403 GCA_947561585.1 Caprella mutica
ATGAAAGAGTACACATGTGCTCTAATATATGAAAGAGTACACATGTGCTCTAATATATATATATAAATAATTCGTACCGATGAAAAAATAACTCAGACGATATCCTGAGACATTTAGACAATATTTAGAAGTAGCTCAAGTCAATTAAATTTCATCCTAATAGAATTATAAATATTCTTAATATGATAGTAAATTGCAAAGCTTACGTGTTGAACAAGTTAATATTAATTCCTTTTTAACATGAAACTGCACATGTGCTCTTACAACAATGGTTGGATGAGGTATCGAAAGGGTCGACTGGCAGAGACAACCCATTCAATGTTTTCGTTCTTTGCTAATAAGTTGCTATTTTGGATTCTAGGACCAAATTCCCCGTGGTCAAAATCTCTCAATGTAAAAAGGCAATAACCTCCCAGTCATACAACCCTGTACAATAATCCTCACTTCCCTATCAAAAAGCTCCTGATCAGAAAAAAAACGTAAAAAGAGTATTCAGTCAAAAACTACCACTTTTATAAGGAGTTAAAATACTAAATTCAAAATGAAATAAACATTACAAGAAGTACTATTTGACATCATCTTACAATTAATATCACTGTTGTGTTGGCAATAGGGAAGAAAATCAGCTTGAGATTGAAAATCTAAATACCTCAACTGATAAATGCGTTCACACAACCTTTCTCTCTGCTGTTCTATTACATGTGTAGTGAATAATTTACAGCTTGTGATTAGCCAACAAAAGGTATAATTTGATACAGTGAAAATGAAAGTTACCTAGTATTATATATAATATTAATAAATGACAAATATTAATAACTTACCAAACCTAACCTGTAAAGTGGGGTAGAATTTACCGGGGTTGAATATACCGGGGTGGAATATACCGGTCACCGGTTAATACTTGTTTTTGTTTGGTATTTATTATCAGATCCTTTATACACAGGTTACAGTATTTAAATTGTTGTCAAATAATAGTTATAGTATAACATTTTCGATCTCATGAATTCTTAACTTATGCAAATTTTTAATGTTTCAAATGATTTTAATTCAACCTTTCTTATTTTTAATCAATAAATTATTAATTTGTAATCTATTCGTGGTTTTCATGGAAGATTATTGTCTTTTCAAACAAAAAATAATGATTTCCCCCACAATCAAAATTCAACCTTTTTATTTATATTATTTTATTCAGTCGAAAGCGTGCAAGGGTAGCAATAATCAACAACACATTTCAAATTCATGTTGTTGGAAATATCATTTACAAAGGATTAATTTATGTAAATATCTTAAATACACTCGCGTGAAAAGTAAATGAAATATTATTAGTGAAACACGTGGACTTTTTGCTGTTTTCTCTGTTGCAAATATTTTAATTTTCTCACTAATTCAACCTAATTATCTAATTTTTACTACTTAAAAATTTGAAAGAGGAGAACTAAAGTAAAGTTTTTTTATTTAGAATAAACAAATTTGCGATGTTTACAATTTGTTCCTGTATTTGAATAAGTCTTCGTTCCAATGTTTTCTTTAGTTTATGCTTTTATAGAAAATTTACGTACGGGCAGACTCAACTATTTTCTAGTTTTTGATAGTTTCAAATTAAACGAAATAAAGTCTATATGGTAAAATTTGTTGAATATATTTCAATATGCTTAGTTCATTAATTCAATAACTATATAATAAACTTCATAACTATATAATTAACTTCATAACTATTTAATTAACTTCATAACTATTTAATAAACTTCATAACTATTTAATTAACTTCATAACTTTTCAATTAACTTCATAACTATTTAATTAACTTCATAACTTTTCAATTAACTTCATAACTTTTCAATTAACTTCATAACTATTTAATTAACTTCATAACTATTTAATTAACTTCATAACTATTTAATTAACTTCATAACTTTTCAATTAAATTCATAACTATTTAATTAACTTCATAACTATTTAATTAACTTCATAACTATTTAATTAACTTCATAACTATTTAATTAACTTCATAACTATTTAATAAACTTCACAACTATTTAATTAACTTCATAACTATTTAATTAACTTCACAACTATTTAATTAACTTCATAACTATTTAATTAACTTCATAACTATTTAATTAACTTCATAACTATATAATTAACTTCATAACTATTTAATTAACTTCATAACTATTTGATTAACTTCATAACTATTTAATTAACTTCATAACTATTTAATTAACTTCATAACTATTTAATTAACTTCATAACTATTTAATTAACTTCATAACTATTTAATAAACTTCACAACTATTTAATTAACTTCATAACTATTTAATTAACTTCACAACTATTTAATTAACTTCATAACTATTTAATTAACTTCATAACTATTTAATTAACTTCATAACTATATAATTAACTTCATAACTATTTAATTAACTTCATAACTATTTGATTAACTTCATAACTATTTAATTAACTTCATAACTATTTGATTAACTTCATAACTAGTTAATTAACTTCATAACTGTTTAATTAATTGTTTTCATTTTCTTTTCAGGTATGTAACGAATATAAAGTACAGCTCTAACGGACTACAGTAGCCTACAGGAAGTACAGTAAGTACACCAAAGTACAGTACAGCAATGTGCATCCTCTACATGCATTGCTTTTATATACAAAAGCAAAATCTTAATACTCCGGGATGTATCCAAGTTCATTTTTCATCAGAGTTTACTGAATTAATTCAATTGGAGATTATTGCCACTGTAATGTAACACTTTTTTATTGTGTCTCATGTAACAATATTTTCATGGGCTTAATTTTCTTGTGACCAAATCGTCCCGGTCCCAATTGATTTGAGGCTCAATTGTCTTGGGCCCAACTGTCGATCCACGCTACTACAGTAAGTTCATTAAAGTATATATAGTTAAAGACCATCATCTTCTACAGTGCATTAGAGTATGTCCCACAGCAAATTATGTACATTATAAACATGTTGATGTTGTATTTATATCTTTGTATTTGTATTTATCCGTCGATATGCATATTTTTGTACTACTTCATCTAATAATAAAAACAACAACGAATATTTTTTAGATTTATATTATTAAGTCAAACGTTTCGGATTTAAAAAAATCCATCTTAAGTGAAATTTATTTTTTCGGAAATAATTAAATAAATATAGATTAAGAAATACATACCTACACCATTGGTATTCCTGATGGTATATTTTAACACAAATTAAAAGAAAAGTGTATGTTGTTTCAAACGATAAGTCTAATAATGAAAAAGCTTATTGCACAGGGTGGGAAATTGGGACACCCTATTAAATTATCAACTCCTAAACTATCAAGGATAGAACTTAACACTAAATATCTAAAATTTAATTAGATTAATCATTTATAAATATAAGTGTCTAAAAGAATCACTGTTGAGTACACAACAAATTTGAATTTGTTTTTATCCTAAACGATATGTGCCTGTGACCCTCCCTGGAGAGAGATAACAAATTATTGTACTTTTCTTGAATCTGAACTTGAAGTAAAACAATTGTTATCCACAAGATGGCGCCACTAGTCACAATGTTGGATAAATATTAATTCTTTGAAATCACTTGTTTCTGCAAAATTGGCGATGTTAACTGGTCTCCTATATCCCCAGAAAATCCAAGCTCTGGGTTACCTTCAATGAAAGTTGATATAAATAAAACAAGTAAAATCACTCAATTAGATAGAAATATCCCAGATGAAATGAGGCAAATTAATGACAACACATTAACGAAAGTTAGAGACAATCTCGAGAAAAAGTTAGAAGTGTACTGTCGCGACAACTGGCGTGACTTAACAGAGAAAAAATAAATACTTATACGTTATTCATAAATGATATATTAATCTAATTAATTTTTGGTCATTATTTTTTTGTTCTATCCTTAATCGTTTAAAAGTTATTAAGTTATTCTATGTGGTATCCATATTGGCTCATCCTATGTAAAACAAAATTAGAACACAGTGATAAAAAAGAACTATGAATGACTAGAAGATTTATGAATATTTAAAATACATATACTGTATTAAAGGTAAATTGCTCTGTGTTTAAGATGCTACATTTAAAAGTATTCGGCAACTTGATCGCTATGGAGAATTGTTTTATATCTGTTTATATATCTTTTAAAATTGATATTAGTTTTGCAGGTCAATTCTCTTCTTGTCTATAACTATTCATTATATTTCGGACAGTTATTTTATGATTTATCCCACCTTATTTTCTCCAGTATATCTTCTAAATGGTCAGGACTAAACATTTTAAAGATTTATTCCTGGGACATTAAGGGAATATTTTATTACTATTTAATAGGTAATATTTATTTTCAGAGTCATGGAGTTGTAGCTACTATAATCTAAATGAGTTGTAGCTATTATAATCTAAATGAGTTGTAGCTATTGTAATCTGAATGAGTTGTAGCTATTGTAATCTAAATGAGTTGTAGCTATTATAATCTAAATGAGTTGTAGCTATTATAATCTAAATGAGTTGTAGCTATTGTAATCTAAATGAGTTGTAGCTATTATAATCTAAATGAGTTGTAGCTATTATAATCTAAATGAGTTGTAGCTATTATAATCTAAATGAGTTGTAGCTATTGTAATCTAAATGAGTTGTAGCTATTATAATCTAAATGAGTTGTAGCTATTATAATCTAAATGAGTTGTAGCTATTATAATCTAAATGAGTTGTAGCTATTGTAATCTAAATGAGTTGTAGCTATTATAATCTAAATGAGTTGTAGCTATTATAATCTAAATGAGTTGTAGCTATTATAATCTAAATGAGTTGTAGCTATTGTAATCTAAATGAGTTGTAGCTATTATAATCTAAATGAGTTGTAGCTATTATAATCTAAATGAGTTGTAGCTATTATAATCTAAATGAGTTGTAGCTATTATAATCTAAATGAGTTGTAGCTATTGTAATCTAAATGAGTTGTAGCTATTGTAATCTAAATGAGTTGTAGTTATTATAATCTAAATGAGTTGTAGCTATTATAATCTAAATGAGTTGTAGCTATTATAATCTAAATGAGTTGTAGCTATTGTAATCTAAATGAGTTGTAGTTATTATTATCTAAATGAGTTGTAGCTATTATAATCTAAATATTTAGATTAAGTTTTTCTATTTAGGATATGTCCCGAATTATCGGTCACCAAAAAAAAACATACAATAATTAAAATAAAAAAATAATTATTATATTTTTTTTCCGTACGTGTCCGAAAATGTGGAACTTTCTGCTAATTTGGAACTTACCCTGCTTTGGAATCTATTTATTCGTATTTTCTTCATTAGTTTCCAATTGAGAAAAGCTAATTAAATATTACTCCCTGTAGACGAATACCACGAAAGCTTTCGAAAGATTGGGAAAATGAAAATTACTTTTTGGCGATTTCATTCAACAGTTTTTTTACTTGATTGTTGTTACCACAAATTACTAACTAAAAATCCCACAAGTAACCCACAAATTCCCCACAGTTCCCCGCAAAATATTTAAGAATATCACATGAATTTCCCACAAATTCACCAACAAATTCCCTACAAATTTTCCAAAAAAATCTCACAAATACCAAACAAATTCATCACAAATATTCCACAAATTTCCCACAAATTCCCCACAAATTTCCAACAAATTCCCCACAAATATTCCACAAATTCCCCACTAATTTCCTACAAATTCCCAACAAATTCCCCATATATTTTCCACAATTTCCCCACAAATTCCCAACAAATTCCCCATATATTTTCCACAATTTCCCCACAAATTTCCTACAAATTCCCCACAAATATTCCACAATTTCACCACAAATTTCCCATAAATTCCCCACCAATATTCCACAATTTCCCCACAAATTTCCCACAAATTCCCCACAAATATTCCACAATTTCTCCACTAATTTCCCATAAATTCCCCACCAATATTCCACAAATTTCCCACAAATTCCCCACAATTATTCCACGATTTCCCCACTAATTTCCCACAAATTTTCCATAATTTCCCCACTAATTTCCTACAAATTCCAAACGAATTCACCACAAATATTCCACAATTTCCCCACTAATTTCCCACAAATTCCCTACAAATTCCCCACAAATTCCCAACACTCAAACAACTAAAGTCGGTCAATTCAATTAAAAGAGAAACTATAAAAATGAGTCAAGTTTATTGTTTTGTGGATAACATAGAGAGTGGAGAGCGACTGATGTGCCTGATAGAAAACCATGTACCCTCATGCCATTCTATGCCATGTACCTCTATGCCATGTACCTCTATGCCATGTACCTCTATGCCATGTACCTCTATGCCATGTACCTCTATGCCATGTACCCTCATGCCATTCTATGCCATGTACCTCTATGCCATGTACCCTCATGCCATGTACCTCTATGCCATGTACCCTCATGCCATGTACCTCTATGCCATGTACCCTCATGCCATTCTATGCCATGTACCTCTATGCCATGTACCCTCATGCCATTCTATGCCATGTACCTCTATGCCATGTACCTCTATGCCATGTACCCTCATGCCATGTACCTCTATGCCATGTACCCTCATGCCATGTACCTCTATGCCATGTACCCTCATGCCATTCTATGCCATGTACCTCTATGCCATGTACCTCTATGCCATGTACCCTCATGCCATGTACCTCTATGCCATGTACCCTCATGCCATGTACCTCTATGCCATGTACCCTCATGCCATTCTATGCCATGTACCCTCATGCCATTCTATGTCATGTACCTCTATGCCATGTACCTCTATGCCATGTACCTCTATTCCATGTACCTCTATGTCATTCTATGCCATGTACCTCTATGCAATGTACCTCTATGCCATGTACCTCTATGCCATGTACCTCTATGCCATGTACCTCTATGCCATGTACCTCTTTGCCATGTACCTCTATGCCATGTACCTCTATGCCATGTACCTCTATGCCATGTACCTCTATGCCATGTACCTCTATGCCATGTACCTCTTTGCCATGTACCTCTATGCCATGTACCTCTATGCAATGTACCTCTATGCCATGTACCTCTATGCCATGTACCTCTATGCCATGTACCTCTATGCCATGTACCTCTATGCCATGTACCTCTATGCCATGTACCTCTATGCCATGTACCTCTTTGCCATGTACCTCTATGTCACCTCTTCTCACCATAGTCTAAAGTGTGTCTCATTGTCGGTGTATAATTCTCTCCCATAACAATAATACTAATAATAATGTTCACATCTGATACAGAGAATAATGACTGCACCTAACTAGTCACTGACTGCACCTAACTAGTCACTGAGTGCATCTAACTGCTTTCTCTCTCAGTTAAGTCACTGTGGTACTCCACAGTTAGCTAGTCTCTCCTAACTGCTATCAGTTAGTGTAGATAACTGCTATCATTTAGTGTAGGTTACTGCTATCAGTTAGTGTAGATAACTGCTATCATTTAGTGTAGGTTACTGCTATCAGTTAGTGTAGGTAACTGCTATCAGTTAGTGTAGGTAACTGCTATCAGTTAGTGTAGGTAACTGCTATCAGTTAGTGTAGGTAACTGCTATCAGTTAGTGTAGGTAACTGCTATCAGTTAGTGTAGGTAACTGCTATCAGTTAGTGTAGGTAACTGCTATCAGTTAGTGTAGGTAACTGCTATCAGTTAGTGTAGGTAACTGCTATCAGTTAGTGTAGGTAACTGCTATCAGTTAGTGTAGGTAACTGCTATCAGTTAGTGTAAGTAATTGCTATCAGTTAGTGTAGGTTACTGCTATCAGTTAGTGTAGGTAACTGCTATCAGTTAGTGTAGGTAACTGCTATCAGTTAGTGTAGGTAACTGCTATCAGTTAGTGTAGGTAACTGCTATTAGTTAGTGTAGGTAATTGCTATCAGTTAGTGTAGGTAACTGCTATCAGTTACTGTAGGTAACTGCTATCAGTTAGTGTAGGTAACTGCTATCAGTTACTGTAGGTAACTGCTATCAGTTAGTGTAGGTAACTGCTATCAGTTAGTGTAGGTTACTGCTATCAGTTAGTGTAGGTAACTGCTATCAGTTACTGTAGGTAACTGCTATCAGTTAGTGTAGGTAACTGTTATCAGTTAGTGTAGGTAACTGCTATCAGTTAGTGTAGGTTACTGCTATCAGTTAGTGTAGGTAACTGCTATCAGTTAGTGTAGGTAATTGCTATCAGTTAGTGTAGGTTACTGCTATCAGTTAGTGTAGGTAACTGCTATCAGTTAGTGTAGGTTACTGCTATCAGTTAGTGTAGGTAACTGCTATCAGTTACTGTAGGTAACTGCTATCAGTTAGTGTAGGTAACTGCTATCAGTTACTGTAGGTAACTGCTATCAGTTAGTGTAGGTAACTGCTATCAGTTAGTGTAGGTAACTGCTATCAGTTAGTGTAGATAACTGCTATCAGTTACTGTAGGTAACTGCTATCAGTTAGTGTAGGTAACTGCTATCAGTTACTGTAGGTAACTGCTATCAGTTAGTGTAGGTAACTGCTATCAGTTAGTGTAGGTAACTGCTATCAGTTACTGTAGGTAACTGCTATCAGTTAGTGTAGGTAACTGCTATCAGTTAGTGTAGGTAACTGCTATCAGTTACTGTAGGTAACTGCTATCAGTTAGTGTAGGTAACTGCTATCAGTTAGTGTAGGTAACTGCTATCAGTTACTGTAGGTAACTGCTATCAGTTACTGTAGGTAACTGCTATCAGTTAGTGTAGGTAACTGTCCCACCGCTAGGGTGAGCTGCACCCCGTCCATGCACCCTCATTTGCCTACCGTGCACCCTGCCTTTAAGACGCTCCCTTACGGTGTGGGGCGGGCAAAGCCGGCCACTTTGTACTGCGGGCACACTTCCATTGTCCCCTAACAGCTGAAAAGTAGTTAGTACCCAGGATGCAGCTGATGGTAGCCTTGATGCGAAGCGTATCATAGATACACTACACTATTTAGTGATGAACATAATGAGAGTATTTTATTCAGAGCTTTACCGTATCACTGATACTGCTAGTGATGTATCTGTGATACTGCTAGTGCTGTATCAGTGATACACAGTGTATCTAGTCTCTCTCTCTCTCTCCCCGATACACTGTATCTAGTGCCTCACTGTATCTTGCGTACACTTCACCTTTAAATTCATACCATTATTACTCTATATTACTAATTGAGTATTATTGTGTAAATAATGGCGGGCAATGACCACGTGAATGCCCGCTGCACGTTCTGGAGCTGTCTTCACCCGCTCCATTGGTTCCATCTCCCCTCCTTACCCCGGGGGAGGCATCCTAACCGGTTATTCTGAGCTTGGGGCATTTAGTGTTGCTTCAACTGGCGCTGTGAGGAGTCAGGTCCTTTCCCCTCTCCCCTCTGGGGCGTAACCCCTTCCTCTGCCCCCCACCCACCCCCCAGGGGCAAGGCACCCACGCCTTCTCAACCCTCCTCCACTTATCCCAATCACCAGAAATATCAATTAATGTCCTTTTCGTTACCTTTCCACCACCACCACCTTTTCCTTGCTGTGTTTGTGCGATATGTACGTGTTTTTGTCAAACGTTTTCGTGTTCGTGAGAATAAATAAAAACTCTAAAAAATTCTCTAACCCTTTCTCCAGAACTAATTGTCGTGACGAGTTTTCTATCAACGGAAACAAAAAACAATAACTTGTCCAAATTAAAATTACAAATGAGATTTGGAGAACAAATAACCTATTATATTCTATAAAAAGAATTATAATTTATAATTAAGTTATTAATTATATTGATTCACTATCAGTGGATAGTAATTGTATTTAGTCGAAAAAAAATGAAATACTTGACTTATTTGCAAAGGGAATTAATTACACGATATTAACTAATTAGGTACTTTAATAATTAGGTACATGAAGAGGGACAGTAAAACAGGAGCATTTTAGGTAGATGTTATATTAACTTGATACTTTGTAACTATTTACATAGTAAAAAAAAAACTCAATAAAAATAGAAATTGATTTTAATTTTAATTAATTAACATAAAGTAAATCAAATCTTATGACCAATTACCGGTGAGTTAAATTTGAGATTTATTTACGATCTTAATTGTGGAATAGTTCTACAACTTGGAATTTACCCTTTTACGTAAACGAAATTTATTTCAAAACCAAAAATATAACCCTTATAAATTTTTGGAAATAGAAAAATATTTATCTTTATTAAATTTGGAAAATAAAACTTCTTACGTTAGAGCTTACGTTAGAGCTTACGTTAGAGCTCACGTTAGAGCTCACGTTAGAGCTCACGTTACTTTAACTGTCACAGAAATACGAATTGCCCAATACAATAAAACTTGATAAATGGGATATCAATAATTTAGATATCTCAGTTTCATGAGGTTTCTTAAATAAAGGAAAAGAAATAAGCTAAACTTTCATCTATAAATTAATAAAAAATTGGGTGTCGAGAAAAAAAAAATAAATAAAAAAGATAAAAGCAAATCAAGTAACATTAATAATTAATCATTATTGAAGTATTAAAATTGAGTTACTTTTTTGAAGGTTAATTTTTTAGTCAAATGTCATACTTTTTCAAATTCAATTAAAAAGATAAAATTAAATTAATAGAATTAATGATCCTCAATTTTTTTAGTTAATTTGAATATAATAAAGGTACAATCAGTGAGAAGTGTCTATACGACATAACTTGAGAATATTCATATCGCTCATTAATTTCAATAACGGCATATCTCTAAAATATTAATATTACTCATTGATTTCAATAACGGCATATCTCTAAAATATTAATATTGCTCATTAATTTCAATAACGGCATATCTCTAAAATATTCATATCGCTCATTAATTTCAATAACGGCATATCTCTAAAATATTAATATTGCTCATTAATTTCAATAACGGAATATCAGTAAGAATGTATCACAGTTATCTAATATTATATTGGTGGTTTCAATGCTTATATTAAAAATGCGTAATGGTCTATAATGCTAAGCCTGTCTCCCATTGGTTGCTTTACTCATGACGTAATGGTCTATAATGCTAAGCCTGTCTCCCATTGGTTGCTTTACTCATGACGTAATGGTCTAAAATGCTAAGCCTGTCTCCCATTGGCTGTGATACTTATGACGTAATGGTCTAAAATGCTAAACTTGTTTTCCATTGGCTGCTTTACTCATGACGTAATGGACTAAAATGCTAAGATTGTCTCCCATTGGCTGAGTTACTTATGACGTAATGGACTAAAATGCTATGCTTGTCTCCCATTGGCTGAGTTACTTATGACGTAATGATCCAAAATGCTAAACTTGTCTCCCATTGGTACAAAGAACAATGACGTAGCTAGTTAGCCTGACAATGTGCTGGTAGTTAGGTTATTCTGTGTCTGTATCACATCGTTAGTTCCTGTCAGCTGCTGTCAGTTCTCTTCTGTTTGCTGTCAATCTGCTGTCAATAACTGCCAGTTTACAACACACACCTTAGTCAAAGGGGAAAAACTTTAGGGAAATGCGTTGCTAAATATTCAGTCTTTTGATTGTTTGATGTTTAAACATTTTAAATTTACTGAATTGTATCATTGAAGAATAATTTAGCAGATAGTAGGGCAAATTATCGGTCAGTTTCATATCTTCGGTCATATAAGATAAAACTATATTATAATTGTATTTATATTCTTATTTTCATTGGTATCAATGATACCTGCAGGTAAAGACTATCATTGATACCGATAAAAATAAAAATAAAATAACAATTATAATATAATTTTTCTTATATGACCTAAGATATGAAACTGACCGATTATTCGTAATTTAGCCTACTTTAGTAAGTTCAGAATCATTTGCAGATGGTAGTACCAGTTCCCTTTTGTAGCTGATGGTACTACCAGTTCTTTTTTGTGGCTGATGGTAGTAAGTTTGTTTATGTTTCCGTGTAAAGGTTTATTGACCAATAATGAGAGGTGTGAACGCTCAGAGACTGAGGTCAGAGCTAGGGAAACAGATGGGAAAAAGGGAAACAGGTGAATAAAGGCTAACTGGTGGGAAAAAGGGAAACAGGGGAATAAGGGCTAAATGGTGGGAAAAAGGGAAACAGGTGAATAAAGGCTAACTGGTGGGAAAAAGGGAAACAGGTGAATAAGGGCTAACTGGTGGGAAAAAGGAAAACAGGGGAATAAGGGCTAAATGGTGGGAAAAAGGAAAACAGGTGATTAAGGGCTAACTGTTGGGGAAAAGGGAAACAGGTGAATAAAGGCTACCTGGTGGGGAAAAGGAAAACAGGTGAATAAGGGCTAACTGGTGGGGAAAAGGAAAACAGGTGAATAAGGGCTAACTGGTGGGGAAAAGGGAAACAGGTGAATAAGGGCTAACTGGTGGGTTAAAGGGAAACAGGTGAATAAGGGCTAACTGGTGGGGAAAAGGGAAACAGGTGAATAAGGGCTAACTGGTGGGGAAAAGGAAAACAGGTGAATAAGGGCTAACTGGTGGGGAAAAGGAAAACAGGTGAATAAGGGCTAATTGGTGGGTTAAAGGGAAACAGGTGAATAAAGGCTAACTGGTGGGAAAAAGGGAAACAGGTGAATAAGGGCTAACTGGTGGGAAAAAGGAAAACAGGTGAATAAGGACTAACTGGTGGGGAAAAGGGAAACAGGTGAATAAGGGCTAACTGGTGGGGAAAAGGAAAACAGGTGAATAAGGGCTAATTGGTGGGTTAAAGGGAAACAGGTGAATAAGGGCTAACTGGTGGGGAAAAGGAAAACAGGTGAATAAGGGCTAACTGGTTGGGAAAAGGAAAACAGGTGAATAAAGGCTAACTGGTGGGTTAAAGGGAAACAGGTGAATAAGGGCTAACTGGTGGGGAAAAGGAAAACAGGTGAATAAGGACTAACTGGTTGGGAAAAGGAAAACAGGTGAATAAGGGCTAACTGGTTGGGAAAAGGAAAACAGGTGAATAAGGACTAACTGGTGGGGAAAAGGAAAACAGGTGAATAAGGGCTAACTGGTGGGAAAAAGGAAAACAGGTGAATAAGGACTAACTGGTGGGGAAAGGGAAACAGAAAGAAATGAGATTATTTTTTTTCTTTTATCTCTCTTTGCAAATCAAGTCAAGTTTTTTAATATTTAATTAATGCTAATATATGCAATTAAATTTATTAATTTCTTACAGTGTAACAGTCTAACCATATCGTGTCCTTTGTCAATTATATATCTATTTCTATTTTCAATTATTCAATCTATTTCTATTTTCAATTATTATATCTATTAGTATTTAATTATTGTATCTATTAGTATCTTAATTAATATATTCTATATAGGTAAGATCTATCTTATTTATAAGACTGAAATTTTAAATTAATATATTTAATTTAAATTGTGAATTTTATTAACATTGATAGGTACAGGTAAAGTATTCTAATTAATATTTAGTGCAGGCAACTAAAATATCTACCATATCTATTGAGATATCTACTGTGATATCTACCATATCTACTAGGATATCTACCATTATCTACTGTTATATCTACCGTATCTACTAGGATATTTTCTGTGATATCTTACCATATCTACTAGGATATCTACCATTATCTACTGTGATATCTACCATTATCTACTAGGATATCTACTGTGATATCTACTATTCCTACTGTGATATCTACCATATCTACTAGGATATCTACCATTATCTACTGTGATATCTACTAGGAAATTTTCTGTGATATCTACTATATCTACAAGGATATTTACTGTGATATCTTACCATATCGACTAGGATATTTACTGTGATATCTTACCATATCTACTAGGATCTTTACTGTGATATATTACTATATCTACTAGGATATTTTCTGTGATATCTTAGCATATCTACTAGGATATCTACCATTATATTCTTTGATATCTACCATTATATTCTTTGATATCTACCATATCTAGTAGGACATTTACTGTGATATCTTACCATATCTACTGTGATATCTACCATTTTCTACTGTGATATCTATCATTATCTACTAGGATATCTACCATATCTAGTAGGATATTTACTGTGATATCTTACCATGTCTACTGTGATATCTACCATTATCTACTAGGATATCTACCATATCTAGTAGGATATTTTATTCATATTTACTGTGATATCTTACCATATCTACTGTGATATCTACCATTATCTACTAGGATATCTACCATATCTAGTAGGATATTTACTGTGATATCTTACCATATCTACTGTGATATCTACCATTATCTACTTTCATATTTATCATTCATTACTGTGATATCTACCATTATCTACTTTCATATTTATCATTCTTTACTGTGATATCTACCATATCTTCTATGATATATACCATTATCTACTAGGATATCTACCATACCTACTGTGATATATACCATATCTAGTAGGATGTATACCATTTTCTACTGTCATATCTACTTTGTCATCTACACTGAGTGACAATTAAAAAGGGGCAGTTCTAACATAGCAATACAGTCAATATGGCTTCAACAAGTCATAATATTTTACACACACCAATCGAAATAGGAGAAATGAAGTGTTCTGAAAATACAAACGTATCAATTCGACCACTTTGTTGAAACATAGAAATATGTACAATACAAATAGTTTTAATCGTATATTTCTAGTTTTATTACAGATAAATAGAAAGTAGAATTTTTCTAGAGATTGACTTTTATCAGTATGAAGTTTTTTGGATGCACAGTTAGGTACAACATCCAACATTTGGGCGTAAAATTGATCTTTAGGCCCATGTTTTCCACTCCTGTCCTGATGATAAATGGAAATTTTTCTATTCGAAAGCTTGAAACCTGTAATAACTACCTTTAACGTTGAGCTTGAATTACCTATTGATTAAATGGATATCACGTTGAGTATGAATTTTTTCAATCAACTTTGTTTAAATGTGCGATGAGAACAGTAAATTCTAACCATATTTCATCATGGCTGGATATTCGACGCTACAACTTAACTTCACAGTACAGCAGTTTCTTCTCTCCGAAAGTGTGACTGCTGTTTAACGGGCATTCAAGATCAGGTTTTACACACCTGTGAAAGTTATTAAGCAATGTGTCAAAAAGTGACAAAATTTCACCCCGAGAGCCAACAGGAAGACTAAGAAAAGTACAGACAGAGAAAAACGTTGAATTAGAGTTGAATTTACTCCGAATTCATCAGTTAGACGAATTGCACAACAAGAGATGGTTAGCTACGGCTCTGATCGAAAAAATCTTAAGAAAGGCGTACTCATTGTTGAAACCTTACAAGATCAAAATTGTTCAAAAACTGATAAAAAGAAACCACTTGATCGTCGTTGATTGAAATAAACGAAATGAACATTAATTTCATAGAGGAACTTACCATTTCAGGGAAAACTTACTTCTACTTGGATGGTACTGTTAACAAACAAAAATCAAGAGTTTGGACAAGATGATTACAGGATAACTGTATTACCCTCTAGTATCAGAAAAAAATGTTGGTAATTATTATTTTCAGCAAGGTGGTGCTAAATGCCACAAAGCCGGTGTTTCAGTGGCTTCAATAAATTCCATGAGAAGTTAATTTCAAAATGTGGTTCTATTGAATGGGCGCCCAGGTCTCCCAAGCTAACTTCCTGATTTTTATTTGTGATGTTATTTGAAAGAGCAAAGTATACAGGAACAACCTAATCACAACAGTCATGTCCTCGACTATCAAAAGAATTCATGAACACACAGAGAAAGGATTAGTTGAATCAAATTTGATTTGTTTTGACTCATATGAATGGGTTATTTTTGCCCCTACCTACGTGGTGAGTTGCAGGTACTACTTAAAATGAGTTAAATTGACGTGGGTTAAAACGAACCAGTCGTTTTGACACACTCCTAAACATAAAAAAAGTAGCGCCAACTCTCATAATAAGTTAATTTATACACCAAATACATTGGATTAACAGTCTTTGTGAGTTACTATAACACACTATGTCACAGTTGTTTCAACATACTTTAAAATTCTCAAAAAAGTAACTTTTAACTCACATAGTAGGTTAATTCAATCCATAAAATGAATTGAATTAACTAATGTTTGATGACACACCATATCATAGTTGTTTTAACACACGTGAAAACATGAATATAGTCCAACCAACTCACGTAATAAATTGATTCAAAGCATAAATTGATGACCCATTAGATATGACCACATGGCTTGTACTTTTTTCTTTGCATGAATGTTTAGCAGTTCGTGATGGAATTTATAGTCCGAATTTTTCGAAAGTAAAGAAGCTTTACAAACGTAAGATATTAACTTAAAATTATAAATTACTTTCCCATGCTAATCAATAAATTATGTGTATAATAAGAATTTTAAAACTGTCCATATTTTAATGTTCACATCGCAGCTATTTTTAATTGTTAACATTCCTTCTCCCCCCACTAGCATCACATTTCCCCACTAGCATCACATTTCCCTCCATTACCCCCACTAGCATCACATTTCCCCCCATTACCCCCACTAGCATCACATTTTCCCCCATTACCCCCACTAGCATCACATTTCCCCCATTACCCCACTAGCATCACATTTCCCCCATTACCCCCACTAGCATCACATTTCCCCCATTACCCCCACTAGCATCACATTTCCCCCATTACCCCCAATAGCATCACATTTCCCCCCATTACCCCCACTAGCATCACATTTCCCCCCATTACCCCCACTAGCATCACATTTCCCCCCCCCCCCCACTAGCATCACATTTCCCCCATTAGGTTGGTGGGTAAGCACACAGTCTTTTCTGAATGGTGTAATTCGAATTAAGGCCAAGTCGAAACCCAAGCCTCTCATTTGCATCTTGTTGATCTTTTCGCATAGATGATAAGCAGCTGATACCACGCACTGTAACACTCTGTAACACGCTGTAACATGCACTGTTACATACTGTGACACGCACTGTAATATACTGTAACACTCTGTACCACGCACTGTAACATACTGTAACATACACTGTAACACACACTGCAACACACACTGTAACACGCACTGTAACATATACTGTAACATACACTGTAACACACACTGCAACACACACTGTAACACACAGTAACACGCACTGTAACACACTGTGATACAATGTAACACGCTGTAACACACACTGTAACACACACTGTAACACGTACACTTCAACGCGCACTGTATCACGCTGTAACACACACTGTAACACACACTGTAACACACACTTTAATACGCTGTAACACACTGTAACACGCTGTAACACACACTGTAACACACTGTAACACTTTGATGATAATAAACTCTAATTGAAAAAGAATAAAGCTAAAACAAATTGTGTTTGAAATATTATTGACAAGATATTTTCTTTTCTTTTATATCGAAAGTCTTGACGTGACGCTGATGTTAGATATTTCAGACTCTAGGGTATGTTGATGGAAATATCTAATGCAATGTACATGGCTTTGCTAATGTACCAGTGGTAAAAGTACATACAAAGCAGTACCTATTGGGACTCACTAGACTGTGCTACATAGAGTGCGAGTTACGAGTTATAGATAATAATTATGAGAAAAACATGTACTGTTTTGTTTCTGAACTCATTATTTTGATCGGTATACATGATACCTGCAAATGATATAATTAATATTATCTTGATTTTATTTTTCTTGGTATCGCTGATACATATTAGTATCTCAGTGAACCTACAATAGGCAGGTGTATTCCTTGTATGTACCTGCAGGTGTATCCCCTGTATGTACCTGCAGGTGTATCCCCTGTATGTACCTGCAGGTGTATCCCCTGTATGTACCTGCAGGTGTATCCCCTGTATGTACCTGCAGGTGTATCCCCTGTATGTACCTGCAGGTGTATTCTTTGTATGAACCTGCAGGTGTATCCCCTGTATGTACCTGCAGGTGTATCCCCTGTATGTACCTGCAGGTGTATCCCCTGTATGTACCTGCAGGTGTATCCCCTGTATGTACCTGCAGGTGTATCCCCTGTATGTACCTGCAGGTGTATCCCCTGTATGTACCTGCAGGTGTATCCCCTGTATGTACCTGCAGGTGTACATCAAATCAATGACTCCAATTCTCCTGGGAGTTGGAAAACGCATCGACAAAATGGTGTGACACTCTCTCTGATTGCAAAGGAACACTGTGGTACATGGTACTCTGTGGTACATGGTACACTGTGGTACATGGTACACTGTGGTACATGGTACACGGTACACTTTGGTAAATAGTACACTGTGGTAAACGTGACACCGTGGTACATGGTAGCTACACCGTGGTACATGGTACACTGTGGTACATGGTACACTTTGGTACATGGTACACTTTGGTACATGGTACACTGTGGTACATGGAACACTGGTGTACATGGTCACTGTGGTGCATGAAACACTATGTGGCACACAGAGCACTATTTGGAACACGTAACACTATGTGGTACACATAGCACTATTTGGAACACGTAACACTATGTGGTACACAGAGCACTATTTGGAACACGTAACACTATGTGGTACACAGAGCACTATTTGGAACACGTAACACTATGTGGCAGACAGAGCACTATTTGGAACACGTAACACTATGTGGTACACATAGCACTATTTGGAACACGTAACACTATGTGGTACACAGAGCACTATTTGGAACACGTAACACTATGTGGTACACAGAGCACTATTTGGAACACGTAACACTATGTGGTACACAGAGCACTATTTGGTACACGTAACATTATAATTACACGTTACAACTATAATTTTTTCACAGTGTAGATCCAAATGTTCAGTGCCTTTCAAATCGTGTTTCCAAATTCCGTAGAGTTTTAGTGTTTAGCTGACTCGGCTGAATCTAGCTATCGGTTTTAGGAATCAGTGAGAGTCTTCTCAACATTCCAATAAATGACAAACTATTCAGACTGATTTAAGCACAGTGGTTATAATGTTCATTTGGTGTATAATTTGTTGTTTGTGTTTAGGGTTGTGACAATATACTTTCAAATTCATAGCTTCCCAAAATATTATAGACGAAGAGAATTAAAGAGTATTGAATGGTTCTACACCAGCGGTATATAGTATTCGATACCATTCCTTTCATCTGTGATATCTTTAAGATTTATGATTTTAAAAGCATATTGTCACAAGGCTAATTATGATAATTTAAATGATAAACTGATATTCTTCCCAATAGTCTCAGATTTGATGTAGGTAAGTTGAATGAATTCACTAACAAAATAACAATTTTCATTATGAATTTGTCAGTGACTCGTTACTAAATCACTCATCACAGTACTCATTACTCATCACAGTACTCATTACTCATCACAGTACTCATTACTCATCACAGTACTCATTACTCATCACAGTACTCATTACTCATCACAGTACTCATTACTCATCACAATACTCATTACTCATCACAGTACTCATTACTCATCACAGTACTCATTACTCATCACAGTACTCATTACTCATCACAGTACTCATTACTCATCACAGTACTCATTACTCATCACAGTACTCATTACTCATCACAGTACTCATTACTCATCACAGTACTCATTACTCATCACAGTACTCATCACTCATCACAGTACTCATTACTCATCACAGTACTCATAACTCATCACAGTAATCCAGTAAGTTTCTAATCATGTCTAAATTTCTTCATCCAATAATCCGTCTCATTAACGTTTCTCGTTTTTGGTGCGTTTGTACAATCTTCAAAGTATAAAAGATAGACCACATTTCTTGCTGATTAATCGTCCTACTTGTTCTAAAAGTGGACGAATGCGTTCTAACAAATCAAACCATTGTGCCTAGGTAGGCTACGTTCTGAATTATCGAACAGTTCTACATTATGAATCGTATAAGAAAAAGTTTATAATTTTAAGTCGTTATTTTAATTGGTATCCAAGACATCTTCAGGTATCATGGGATACCAATTAAAATATCCAACATGTCATATATATTTTATCTTATGATATCGAAAATGTGGAAGTGTCCTATAAGTCGTAACGTACCGTAGAATGGTGGATGCTAATTTTTAGTTTTAGATGCATGCACCCCAATGAGCCTGAGCATTTCTTTGTTCAACCTTAAAGCTGGACGTTTGATCGTAATCTTACACCTTGCGAAGATGTAAACCCTTCAACACGACACACTACACCTAACTAGTTACACCTACTCATTCCAAAGCATACCTAGAGTAGTTATTCCTAATGTACAGTAACTCCATCAATAATAATTGTTAACCTTGAGTGTAAAACCTGTTGGCTGGAGTCCAAATCTTTCATCTCCGTGATAATGGGTTGGAGATCTTTGGAGTCTTCAGTCGTTTGCTACTCTACACAGAAAAACTAACCTACATTGCAACATTGATGCAGAAATAGCCTCAATGTTACTGTAAATTAATTAATTGTAGCTGTAATTAAAATAATATTCGGGAATCATAACTCAGGTAATTGGTAATTATTGTAGCATTGTTACTTTTTCCATGAAAGTTTTAAATTGTATTCATTGCGTAATTAGCTTAGTGAAGTATAACAACATGTAACCACTACTTTTCAACAATGTTTATATTAATATATTTACATTAATTGGTATAAAGGTGACTACAGTCTCTGTAGCTAACTAGGTACAAAGGTGACTATCTAGCTAACTAGGTACAGAGGTGACTATCTAGCTAACTAGGTACAGAGGTGACTATCTAGCTAACTAGGTACAGAGGTGACTATCTAGCTAACTAGGTACAAAGGTGACTATCTAGCTAACTAGGTACAGAGGTGACTATCTAGCTAACTAGGTACAGAGGTGACTATCTAGCTAACTAGGTACAGAGGTGACTATCTAGCTAACTAGGTACAGAGGTGACTATCTAGCTAACTAGGTACTAACGCGTCTTCAGACTCGTTCAAAGATGTCTTGGAATTAGGTTTTGCAGAGTATGGCGTTATGCCTCGTTACAAATCACAATCTTTTCCACCTCAGCCGAGTATTAAACAGCAAACTTGAGCGCTTAATCTTGGTACATTGAGTGAATAAATGGACTCTCCTGGAGCTTATCTCGCCGCCTTTTTACCGCCATTGTTTGGAGGGAGAAGAAAAGGTGCCTTGCATGGGCCCACGGGACCGTGAACTTGGAATATAATTACTATACTAATGTACCGGCTAGATCACTTATAGGACTGCAAGTGATTTGGTTGTGGAAGATATCCACTTTTGTTGCTATTCCACCAGCTGTACTCTTTTCTCCACCAGCTGTACTCTCTTCTCCACCATATGTACTCTCTTCTCCACCAGCTGTACTCTCTTCTCCACCAGCTGTACTCTCATCTCCACCAGCTGTACTCTCTTTTCCACCAGCTTTACTTTTTCTTCTCTACCAGGTACAATCTCTTTTCCACCAACTGTACTCTCTTTTCCACCAGCTGTACTCTCTTCTCCACCAGCTGTACTCTCATCTCCACCAGCTGTACTCTCTTTTCCACCAGCTTTACTCTTTCTTCTCTACCAGGTACAATCTCTTTTCCACCAACTGTACTCTCTTTTCCACCAGCTGTACTCTCTTCTCCACCAGCTGTACTCTCTTCTCCACCAGCTGTACTCTCATCTCCACCAGCTGTACTCTCTTTTCCACCAGCTTTACTCTCTTTTCCACCAGCTGTACTCTCTTCTCCACCAGCTGTACAGTCTTCTCAACCAACTGTACTCTCTTCTCCACCAGCTGTACTCTCTTCTCCACCAGCTGTACTCTCTTCTCCACCAGCTGTACTCTCTTCTCCACCAGCTGTACTCTCTTCTCCACCAGATGTACTCTCTTCTTCTCCACCTGCTGTACTCTCTTTTCCACCAGCTGTACTCTCTTTTTCTCCACCAGCTGTACTCTCTTCTTCTCCACCAGCTGTACTCTCTTCTCCACCAGCTGTACTCTCTTCTCCATCAGCTGTACTCTCTTCTCCACCAGCTGTACTCTCTTCTCCATCAGCTGTACTCTCTTCTCCATCAGCTGTACTCTCTTCTCCACCAGCTGTACTCTCTTCTCCACCAGCTGTACTCTCTTCTCCACCAGCTGTACTCTCTTCTCCATCAGCTGTACTCTCTTTTCCACCAGCTGTACTCTCTTCTCCACCAGCTGTACTCTCTTCTCCACCAGATGTACTCTCTTCTTCTCCACCAGCTGTACTCTCTTCTCCACTAGCTGTACTCTCTTCTCCATCAGCTGTACTCTCTTTTCCACCAGCTGTACTCTCTTCTCCACCAGCTGTACTCTCTTCTCCACCAGATGTACTCTCTTCTTCTCCACCAGCTGTACTCTCTTCTCCACTAGCTGTACTCTCTCTTCTCCACCAGGTACAATCTCTTTTCCACCAGCTGTATTTCTATTCTCACCAGGTGCACTTCTCTTCTCACCAGGAATATTCCTGTCACCAGGAATATTCCTGTCAGGAGTTCCCGTTGAGATGACATATACGCAACAAGTTGCAGGGACATGTCAGTCTATCGTTAATGTACCTGCTAGAGCGAAAAGAACACCTTTTTCCTGTCCAGAAGTTTGTCCCTTATGACAACTGATATAATATATAGCATTGATATTCTCCAATCACCAGTCTCTTACCTGCCCCGCCATATCTGTGTGATAAGTAGATATTGCCTATTCTATACAGTGGCATGCAATGGGTTGTCCTCTTTAAAGCTTTTTTGTTCCTTTTGTCCTCTAGTATTGCTTTACTACCTTACTTATCATTTCAGCCCATTTTAAAACATGGATACCGGAAAAATATTTCAATGGTGAACTGTATATGGGGTATCAGTTAAAGTCATTATCACTGATACATCCTATTCTGTATCTTGTTTGTCAGTTACAGTCAGTATCACTGATACATCCTACTCTGTATCTTGTGTGTCAGTTAAAGTCAGTATCAATGATACATCCTGCTCTGTATCTTGTTTGACAGTATCCATGATACAAACCTGCTCTGTATATTAGATACCAACTCATGTTTATTCGTAGACGTTATTTTTTTCCCAGCGACTGGGTTTAACTGCGGTGCTTTCACGCGTCTACAGGCCCCTTTTCTTCTCCAAATAAGAACTATGTCTACTTCTTCTCTCTTGGAGCGAGAGCAAATTCTGTCCATAAATAAGGAAATGCTCCACTGGTTAGCCATTATAGCCAGGCCAGCACGGAAATGAAGGAGAACCTACCTCCCTCACAAGAAACCTAAAATCTAATATTACCGAGAGTTATCCTCTTTCAAATGGAGTCGTTTTTAAATCCACAATTATTGAGTGTGACGGAAGAACACTGATAACCATTTAAATATCTAGTCTCTATTTCTATTCATCTTCGCAGATTGCGGAAGATGGTGTTTTGGGGGGCATTCATTCATTTATTTGTCATCTTGTTACTCGCATAACTCAAAAAGTAATGAACCAAATTGCATGGCATTTGGTAGGACGATTGGTCATTATCTAGGAACAATTTGATTACATTTTGGGAAAGAACAGATAAAATTAAGGTCAAGGTTATGTATAAGCGGTGGCGAAGGCGTGTGCTCTACGAGTGCCCGTCATCTAGTTTTTAATATAGTCAGTTGAAGGCATAAAACTGTATCTTTTACTTTCTAAAATAAACTCTACCCGACAACCTAAATGAAGGAAGGAAATAAAATTGAGAACATTTTTCATATCATTTTTTTGCGTTGTATTAGAAGTTGTCAGATGTACTAAAGTTTGTTGATAAGGAATACTCCACGGGGAATTGTCATACTATTATGGTGTGCGGACTATCTACTGTCTACTGCCATGTCTACTTACCTGACTACTTTCCTATCTTTTTACCTATCTTCTTACCTATTTACGTACCTATCTACTTACCTATCTACTTAACTATCTTTTTACCTATCTATTTACCTATTTACTTACCTATCTACTTGCCTATCTACTTATCTATCTACTTAACTATCTTTTTACCTATCTATTTACCTATCTACTTACCTATCTACTTACCTATCTACTTAACTATCTACTTACCTATCTACTTACCTATCTACTTACCTATCTACTTACCTATCTACTTACCTATCTACATACTTATCTACTTACCTATCTACTTACCTATCTACTTACCTATCTACTTACCTGTCTACTTACCTATCTACTTACCTATCTACTTACCTATCTACTTACCTATCTACTTACCTATCTACTTACCTATCTACTTACCTGTCTACTTACCTATCTACTTACCTATCTACTTACCTATCTACTTACCTATCTACTTACCTATCTACTTACCTATCTACTTACCTATCTACTTACCTGTCTACTTACCTATCTACTTACCTATCTACTTACCTATCTACTTACCTATCTACTTACCTATCTACCTCTATTTATTTTTCTTCACAGTTATGTTTTCCATTAATTTCAGAGTTTGGTTCAATAGAATATGCTTATTCAGCAAATTCAGCCTATTTTATTGTACATGTAAGTTATTGACAATTATATTCAGTTATTCATTTTGAATGTATATTAGTATAAATGATCTAGAATTATATTTTCTCTATTTATTATAATGAATTGCACATCGAGAAAGTTATGGTGGGCTAGAAGATAGAGAGGGAATTAAACATAGTCTTATATGGATCTTCAAATAGTCTTTCTATGTAAGAAGTGGTGGTTCTCTCTCAATCTTCTATGGCCCCACCATAACTTTCTCTCTCAATCTTCTATGACCCCACCATAACTTTCTCTACGAATTGATCTGCAGGTATCCAGTTTCTCTCTTATGTATAGTTGCAATCGATTTGTTTTACCACGTACGGAGTGCATTTTCACGTGTCCGGTGTATTGTCTTGTGTTTTGCACGTGTTGCGTTACCACGTGTTTTATTTCCACGTGTTTTTGCAGGTGTTGTATTAGCATATGTTTTTGCAGGTGTTGCCTACAACACAATCTGGCAGATCTGAGGGCAAAAACGATCGCTTTCACATCTGCGAAACACAAGAAGCCAAACTTGGCTAAAACTTGAGCAAAAAACGCAATGAGTGAATTGAGAAGTTTGTTGATTTCATCTTCTGATAATGAAGAGGAGGGAATTGGGGATAGAAATGAAGAGGGATTAGGATTAAAGGGGATATTGAGGGAATGTCGTGGGGATATTGAGGGAATGTCGTGGGGATATTGAGGTAATGTCATGTGGATATTGAGGGAATATCATGGAGATATTAAGGGATTGTTGTTTAGATATTTAGGGAATATCGTGGAGATATTAAGGGAATGTTGTGTGGATATTGAAGGATTGTTGCCAGAGTGTTGGAATAATCTTAAGTAAATGTTGAAATGTTATTTAAGTTTTACTTCATCGTCGTTTATAATTTTCTAATTTTCCTTTACTCCTCCCCATCCTCTCTCACACCTCCCCAACCTCTCTCACACCTCCCCAACCTCTCTCACACTTCCCCATCCTCTCTCACACCTCCCCATCCTCTCTCACACCTCCCCATCCTCTCTCACACCTCCCCATCCTCTTTAACCAGTAAGTGACCCTTTGCCCCGGATATCCAAAGCTATTCCGCAAACACTTTAATCCGCTCTACTAACTGCCTCACAGCGGGTGGCATTGGCTGTCATTTTAATGCCATTCTAATTGGCTCCAACTAGCCGTGGCATGGCAGTTGCCATTTCCTAATTCATCAACACTCAAATCTAGACAAATGAGCTTTGTTCAAATGGGTACAGGTAGCATGGATACGGTTAGATGTGGATATGGATAGATGTATTCTGTAACATGGATACGATTAGACATATTCTGTAACATGGATACGATTAGAAGTATTCCGTAGCTAGGATACGAGCATATATATATATTCCATAGCACAGATACAGTTATATATATTTGGTAGCTCGGGTATAATACCTATTATATAAAGCTACACCTCGCCTGCTTTTTTTTCTACATTCTATTTGATTTGATGTCAGGTCGTGAGACGAGAGGCAACAATAGAAAAATGCAGATTGAGACTCAGAAAAAGCAGTTGTGAGGTGCGTGAGTTCAAACACTCGACAGAGATATTGTTCTGAAGAGTGAGTTGCGAACTCTCAGCGATGAGGCCAAAGCAAACCTACACAAAAATAAAACACACGTGTGTTATTTGCTTTATGATTTATAACTGTGGAGGTTAGGAACTCATTTGATCATTTGGAGCTTCTCTAGATAGTGTCACTGGATGTAAAACTAGTCTCCATGGGAATAAATAGTTACCACCCTTGTACTTTAACGAGAGCATTGCTTTACCACTGAGAATGCAGTCATCATCTGCAGTCATATCATTTGACAGAGTTAGTCATTGGTATGACTATTGTGACTAACTATTGTGACTAACTATTGTGACTAACTATTGTGACTAACTATTGTGACTAACTATTGTGACTAACTATTGTGACTAATTATTGTGACTAACTATTGTGACTAACTATTGTGACTAACTATTGTGACTAACTATTGTGACTAACTATTGTGACTAACTATTGTGACTAACTATTGTGACTAACTATTGTGACTAATTATTGTGACTAACTATTGTGACTAACTATTGTGACTAACTATTGTGACTAACTATTGTGACTAACTATTGTGACTAACTATTGTGACTAATTATTGTGACTAACTATTGTGACTAACTATTGTGACTAACTATTGTGACTAACTATTGTGACTAACTATTGTGACTAACTATTGTGACTTACTATTGTGACTTACTATTGTGACTAACTATTGTGACTAACTATTGTGACTAATTATTGTGACTAACTATTGTGACTAACTATTGTGACTAACTATTGTGACTAACTATTGTGACTAACTATTGTGACTAACTATTGTGACTAACTCTCTGATATGTTAAAGTGGTTAACAAGAGACTGCAGAGTGAAGTAACTTTGCATTCAAACTTAGCGTGAACTGTATCTACTGTATCTGTGCTGTGTATAGTATCTACTGTATCTATGCTGTGTATAGTATCTACTGCATGTATCTGTGCTGTGTATAGTATCTACTGTATCTGTGCTGTGTATAGTATCTACTGTATCTATGCTGTGTATAGTATCTACTGCATGTATCTGTGCTGTGTATAGTATCTACTGTATCTATGCTGTGTATAGTATCTACTGTATCTGTGCTGTGTATAGTATCTACTGTATCTGAGCTGTGTATAGTATCTACTGTATCTGTACTGTGTATAGTATCTACTGTATCTGTGCTGTGTATAGTATCTACTGTATCTGTGCTGTGTATAGTATCTACTGTACAGATACGTTAGGTATCTAATGTATTTGTACAGTGTGTCCATCAAAAAGAAGACCTCTGCCACTGTAACTGCATGATTCTATATATTCTTTATACTACGATAAAAAGCATATTAAATTGGTACCTATAAATGTAGATTAAATCAATGAATCTATACTAGTAATTTCCCTCGTGCGTTTATTTAAATATTTATTCATCTATTTATTTATTTATTTGGTGTCCGCTTTTACACTACGGGTATTAAACATGAAGAATGTAACTATGATACGCACGGGAATATATTGACTTGATATTTAAATTCCCTGATTTTATTCAATTTTTAAATGTATTTTATCTATAGAATAAAATTAATAGGCTATGGAGAAAATTTAATTTTAATTGAATTCATCAAAAGTAACCTAATAACGGGTAATAAATTGGTATTGGTGATGACCCGTTATATTTAACGGCAAAGTACACTAGTAATATTTAACATTTATATTCAGTGGCAGTGGGTACATTTATGGTGGACACACTGTTCTATAGGGGTTATGATACACGATCGTTTTTGGAGCGTTTTCAACGCTCCAAAAACGTCGTGTAACACGGATACATATAAAATGGGTTTAACAATAATTTCCTCAGAGTCAAAATCGCTATTCAAAATCGCTCGTGTGACCGGGCCCTTAGTATGTACTCACAATATCATTCAGGTGATAGTCAGCATACTATTTTTCTTCCATTCAATGCTATTCCAAATGCAACACATTTAGAAAATTATAGAGTGATTCATTAATTGTAAATGTTCAATAAACAGAATAATGATAGACCTAAGTTATGTTCTATATATTTTATTATATTTTTCCATGATCTTTTGAGTCAAATTGATACTATTAATGATGCATAATTTAATTATTATATCTGTAAGTTATTTTTTTTATAAAAGATAAAAAATAATACAAACAAATCAACTTCATTCATAAAAACATATAATGTAACCACTAACCTGAAAAATCGATAAAAAAAACTTAGTGAAATGTATATTATCAATGAATATTCATTGCTTTTAAGGCGTAAGAAAAATTAATTCTATAAATAGACTCAAATGAATCCTACGAATAGAACAATTATGTGTGAGTAAAATAATCTAATTTCCTTGTACAAAATGGGACAAATTCCCATTTTGTTCCTCAAAGTTGTCCCTCTGTCCCATTTTGTTCCACAAGGTTGTCCCTCTGTCCCATTTTGTTCCTCAAAGTTGTCCCTCTGTCCCATTTTGTTCCACAAGGTTGTCCCTCTGTCCCATTTTGTTCCACAAGGTTGTCCTTCTGTCCCATTTTGTTCCATTGTTCCACAAGATTGTCCCTCTGTCCCATTTTGTCCCACAAGGTTGTCCCTCTGTCCTATTTTGTTCCACAAGGTTGTACCTCTGTCCCATTTTGTTCCACAGAGTTGTTCCTCTGTCCCATTTTGTTCTACAAGGTTGTCCCTCTGTCCCATTTTGTTCCACAAGGTTGTCCCTCTTTTCCATTTTGTTCCACAAGGTTGTCCCTCTGTCCCATTTTGTTCCACAAGGTTGTTCCTCTGTCCCATTTTGTTCTACAAGGTTGTCCCTTTGTCCCATTTTGTTCCACAAGGTTGTCCCTCTGTCCCATTTTGTTCCACAAGGTTGTTCCTCTGTCCCATTTTATTCCACAAGGTTGTCCCTCTGTCCCATTTTGTTCCACAAAGTTGTCCCCTGTCCCATTTTGTCCCCTAACACTAGAAATGTTTCAGTGTCAGTTGTGTTTAATTATTTCACCATCAACTTCACTAACTATTTACTCCATTCAATTAACTCTACAAGGAATGCTTAAATTACTATGACCTTTTAATGGAATAACTATTTCGGTATAAAGTGATGTGATGTATATAGGGTAGGTACCGAGTTATCGAACGGTTCGATAATTTCGATCATATATTATTATATATATATAATTATTATTATTTAACTCGTTACATAAATTTGTATCCATGATACCTGTACTGTTCTGTGTAGGTATCTACTGTATCCATGATACCGAGAGATATCATGGAGAGATATCAGTATCATGGATACGAGATAAATAAATAATTATATATATTTATATATATTATATGTCAAATTATAAATATCTCCTTGTCATATGATCGATAATGTGAATCTTTTCGATAGCTCGGAATTTATTCTTCTCCCCCTTTACTTATTTCAATATAGGACTCTCTACATTTCTCTAATTAGAATACTAATTCACATCCAATGACCCCCTACCCTCTATCACCCCCCCCTCTATTTCACCCCTCCCCCCATTGACCCTCCCCCCTCTATTTCACCCCCCTTGTAAAGGCTGGCCTTTAATAACTGACCTTTGCAAAGAAATAACGCTTTCGAATAAAATTGTAAAAAATATTCAATTTATTTTTATAAACTGAGGATGTAATGTTATTAATTTCATATTTTAGAGCACTCTTTCAGTGCTTTACAATAGCTTCAAAAGATCAATAATAATGTTTCGTTAACATGATAACCCAGCTGAAGATAATTGGTTATAATCAATAATATAAAGAACATGTAATACAAATTTAAAACACTTACAGTCTATCGTCGGACATGGTCTGGGTTGATAATTAATTAGTTTGATATCTGCAGATATTATGGACTCCAATTAAAATAAATGTTTAATAATTAATCATTATATTTGTTTATATAGATTTTAAAACTTTTAATTCAATCACTACTGTGGACATTCATCTTTCGATTTACGCTTAGTCGAGCCCCCTAAACCGTTTTTTTTCTAAAGCTAACCATAGAAAATGAAGTGTTTAAGGAGGTACACTTATATAATAACTTTGAGTCATGTCTCGCAATTATTTATCAAATAATGAGAGTAATTACCACGTCTCAATGAGGAACAATAATTCATAGAGAAAAATATTTGAGTCACAAATAACTCTGCTCTGACTCTCTCTATGACTCTCTCCTCTGTCCAGTGTGACTCTCCCATCTGTCCAGTGTGACTCATTCACAGACTCTCTGACTCAAGTTATGTTAATTCAGCAGATGAAATATGTCAGCCAGACCAGTGGTTTTTCTTCCTCCAAATAAGAGAAAATACATTCAAAAATCTCCATAAAAACCTTATTACATTTACCTTCTAAATTCAGACGAGAAAAGAAGGGAGAGATAACACGTGTGTTTAGAGAGATGCTCTTGTGCGATTAACACCTTACTACTACTACTATCCTGTACCTCCTATTCTATACTTAATATCCTATGCTTACTATCCTATACTTACTATCCTTACTGCTGCTACTACTATCATATACTTACTATCCTTACTACTGCTACTACTTTCCTTACTGCTGCTACTACTATCCTATACTTACTATCCTTACTGCTACTACTACTACTATCCTATACTTACTATCCTTACTACTTCACCTAATCCCCAACAGAGGTACTATCTACCTCATGAGGTACTATGATGCCTCATGAGGGGAAAATTCATATCTCATAAGTCATAACTAGAGTTGTGACAATATGCTTTTAAAATCATAGATCTTAAGAATATCACAAACGAAATTATCGAATACTGTATACCGCTGGTGTAGAACCATTCAATACTCTTCAATTCTCTCCGTCTATAATATTTTCAGGATCTATGATTCACGCAGTTGATAAAATTTTCAAGGGGTGTATCTTTTACTACAAGTTTATAAACCTCAGCCAAAGTTAATTTCAGTTTTGCTGAAATCTTTTCCGGAGCGTTAATCTGCCCATCAAAAATATCCAGACGTTATTTTTGACTCTTTCCAATCACGAGAAATAGAAAGATTTTCAAAAACTTTAGTGCCCTCTATGATATAGGCCTAATATCAGGTTATCGGACAGCACCACATTTTCGATCATGTAACAAAGAGAGTATATAATGATTAAAATAAGAGGGGAGTAAAAGTCATTATATACTTATAATATGATCGATAATATGGAACTGTACGATGACTTGGAACTAACCCTACCCAGTGAGGGGATATACTGGTGTCATTAAATCATCAGGGTTTGTTAAAAATATATAGAACACAGTACAATAAATATAAATCAAATCAGTTTACAATAATCGAATAGCATCTATAGAAGCCTTGACCTCTTCTCAATGCCCTTTTTAAGGTCCAAAGACGCCCTTTAAAGGGTTTGACCTCTTTTCCCCGCTCTCCTAAAGGTCAAAGTATGGCCTTTAGTAGCAAGACTTCTCGTCAATTTTCAGGCCGTTATTTCCTCATCAGGCAGTGAACTGAAACTCTACGGGTTTCTTCTCTCCCAAACTGGAGACACAAATGGTAACTAACTAACTTCTAGAACTCACACAGCTCTGTTTTACTCCAGAGTCTGTAGTTAAACGTACAAACTCACTATGAATATCACTTCTACATATTTATCACTAGTATCTGTGATACGATATAAAGAGTATCTTGGATACATTTTATCACCTTTTATTACGGTTTTTATTACATTTTTATTACTGTTTCTTAAAATGGAGAGATGCGATATACAAATCACAGATTAAGTTAATAACATTGTCTGTAATTTATTCATTTCTATTTGAAAGGCTTATTATTTAAATCTAAAATATTGAAATGCTATTGCAGAGATAATGCCTTTATATATTTGAGCTTTGACCTTCGACTCTGACCTTTATCTTAATATAGAGATAAAAAAGAAAACCGAACTTATTAACTTGGAAAATAATTTTTTTTTATTTAATATTCCCTATTTATGTAGATAAATATGTGATTGAACCAAAAATTTCGATATTCAATATTTTATTATCAAATAAAACAAAAATTCAGTTAAAAATATATCTTATGTTAATCATTGTGAAATGAATATGAAAAATTTAACCAATTTTGTAATTGGTATCCATGATACCTGCAGATATCATGGACACCAATTTAAATATTCAATTAAATAATTCATTATATCCTAGGTCTCTCCACAATGAAATTCTCACTATTAATATTTTTCTATACTTCCTATCTAAAATAAGGCAATTGTCCCTTTACCATAGGCCAGATGTCTCTAGGTTTCTTTTTGGCTTTTCTTCTGATGTCTTCCCTTTACTTTGTCATGAGTCAGCACATTTTGTATCAGTTTAAAGTTCTCATTCCACCCAATCATGTACTACATCCCTTATTGCTTTTAACTTATTTGTAACTAGGGCAAGTTACGAATTATCGGTCATTACTACATATTCGGTCATATAAGAAAAAAGGATATAAAAATTATTTTTATTACACAGTGCTATTTAATAATAATTTTTATATCGTTTTTTCTGATATGACCGAATATGTAGTAGCTACTGACCGATAATTCGTAACTTACCCTAGTAAAATTTCAATGCAAATATCTCAAATTGAAAACTGAAAATATGTTTGAAACGGTAGAAAGTTTTTAATGTATTTCTAATAGATGTTTGATACAGATGTAAAATTTTGATTTAGATATATTTGTACTATTTATTTAAATATTATTTTAGATTTTGAAGTTGCTTCTACATATATATGGAATATCTGGGATGTTTTTAAATTCAATCTATTTTTTGATTCAACATTTCAGGCAATTTATGGGGAAATGTCTCGAATATTTTTAATATTATAAAATTGCTGATAAACACCTCGATATTATCGTAGAGTAAGTTACGAATTATCGGTCAGTTTCACATCTTCGGTCATATAAGAAAAAACGATATAATAATTGTTATTTTATTTTAATTTTAGTTGGTATCCATGATACCTTCAGGTAAATGATTATACGAAAATTTGATCGCACTTTATCATAAATTTAAAACACAGTCTACCGTCTTTCGTCGGACATTACCGACAAATTATCCTGACGATAATGTTTTAAATTATGATATTTTACGATAAAATACCATCAATATTTACCGTAATGGACAATAACAGACAATGTACCGATTGTAAATTTTCCGACAGGGTTATACACTTTGTTCTTCCTTTTCCTCTTTCCCTCCATGAGCTCTCTTCATTTTACTCTCCATTTTCCTCTTTCCTTCATCAGCTCTCTTCATTTTAATCTTCCTTTTCCTCTTTCTCTTCACCAGCTCTCTTCATTTTACTCTTCATTTTCCTCTTTCCCTTCACCAGTTCTCTTCATTTTGCTCTTCCTTTTTCTCTTTCCCTTCACCAGCTCTCTTCATTTTACTCTTCCTTTTCCTCTTTCCCTTCATCAGCTCTCTTCATTTTACTCTTCCTTTTCCTCTTTCCCTTCATGAGCTCTCTTCATTTTACTCTCCATATTCCTCTTTCCTTTCATGAGCTCTCTTCATTTTCCTCTTCCTTTTCCTCTTTCCCTTCATGAGCTCTCATCATTTTCCTCTTCATTTTCCTCTTTCCCTTCATGCCCCCCTTCATTTTCCTCTTCATTTCCCTCTTTCCCTTCATAAGCGCTCTTAATTTTACTCTTCCTTTTCCTCTTCCCCTTTATCAGCCCCCTTCATTTTGCTCTTCATTTCCCTCTGTGAAGGGTATTTTAATAACATCCCTAGTTGGTGTTTTATAGGATAGTTATCCCTAACGAGGTTTAGTTCAAAGAACATCTCCACAAGGTATTATTCCTGGGAAAGACACATAATTATTATACATAGGTGAGATATCTATTCTTTACTGTCTACTATATTCATAGCATATACCATTGTGATATTGATTTACTATCTAATTAATTAGGTTTAACCATACTTTAATAAATATTTAACATTTTACTTTATACTTTTTTATCTTACGCTTTTCAAAAATATTAATTTCTATATGTTTACTACAGTAGACTTAACTGATGTACTAACATAGAAAAGAGTTTCCGCATGATGCCACTTTCTAAAATCACGGTTTTCTAATTTTCTATTATTGTCAAATCTTACAAATTGGTCATCGTGTACCCAGACCAATTATAAAATATCTACAAGCATTACAATTAGTAAAGTTTCTTTTTGGAAAGATGAAATTAGTAAACTATTATCATAACAATAACAAGTATTTTGTACTTAATGTAAGACTATTAAGTAACTACTAGTACGACCATTGAGTAGCCACTAGTACGACCAAGGCCGCTTAGATCATTTCTCACCTTTTTTAGATCCACTGAAGGTGAACCCATGGAAAGCTGGCAACGAGCCAACGTAGAAAACAGCCAACGTAGAAAATAAAGCAAAGAGCCAATGTAGAAAATAAAGCAAAGAGCCAACGTAGAAAATAAAGCAAAGAGCCAACGTAGAAAATAAAGCAAAGAGCCAACGTAGAAAATAAAGCAAAGAGCCAACTTAGAAAATAAAGCAAAGAGCCAACGTAGAAAATAAAGCAAAGAACCAATGTAGAAAATAAAGCAAAGAGCCAACGTAGAAAATAAAGCAAAGAGCCAACGTAGAAAATAAAGCAAAGAGCCAACTTAGAAAATAAAGCATAGAGCCAATGTAGAAAATAAAGCAAAGAGCCAACGTAGAAAATAAAGCAAAGAGCCAACTTAGAAAATAAAGCAAAGAGCCAACGTAGAAAATAAAGCAAAGAGCCAACGTAGAAAATAAAGCAAAGAGCCAACGTAGAAAATAAAGCATAAAGCCAACGTAGAAAATAAAGCAAAGAACCAATGTAGAAAATAAAGCAAAGAGCCAACGTAGAAAATAAAGCAAAGAGCCAACGTAGAAAATAAAGCATAAAGCCAACGTAGAAAATAAAGCAAAGAACCAATGTAGAAAATAAAGCAAAGAGCCAACGTAGAAAATAAAGCAAAGAACCAATGTAGAAAATAAAGCAAAGAGCCAACGTAGAAAATAAAGCAAAGAGCCAACGTAGAAAATAAAGCATAAAGCCAACGTAGAAAATAAAGCAAAGAACCAATGTAGAAAATAAAGCAAAGAGCCAACGTAGAAAATAAAGCATAAAGCCAACGTAGAAAATAAAGCAAAGAGCCAACTTAGAAAATAAAGCAAAGAGCCAACGTAGAAAATAAAGCAAAGAGCCAATGTAGAAAATAAAAGAGCCAACGTATAGAAAGCCAACGTAGAGAAAAAAAGCCAACGTAGAGAGTAAAAGAGCCTACGTAGAGAATATAAGAGCCAACGTAGAAAATAGGATAATAGTTTTATTGAAATACTGACAAAAATGGAATGAAATAAAATATGCAAAAGAAACATACGGACTTCAATCTAGCAAATCAAGCCCTTATTTAAACCTAAAGTATGCTTGGCAAAGTAGGAAAGCAACGAGCCAACGTAGAAAAGAAAGAAAAATGTATCTATGATACCTGCATGTATCATGGATACCAATTGAAATCATATATTTCTTTGATATATGATCGTTGATGTGTATCTGTCCGATATCTCGTAGCATACCATACTGGCTGTAATTGTGTTTGGTTTCATATGGAGTATAGACTATTGGAGACAGACTGGAGATGGTAGTGTGGAGATATTGATTAGAGACACAGCGCCACAGAGTCTGTGGTTAAACCACTAGCCATGAGTGGTTAAACCACTGGGAATGAGTGGTTTGTCGTCGTTAAACCACTGATTGTGAGTGACTTTATGCCCAAAGTGGTCATATATGTCCTCTTGCAAATGATGTACATTGGGGGATAATTTATAGGTATTTTCCTTCAAAACCGGTGTTATACACATGTGTGTAGGCTTACATTCGTTATAACTAATGTTTACTCTAACATTAAAGTTTTTTTTCAAAAATAAATTCTTATTTTCTTTATTTATTGTTCAATATGTTTTGTTTACCTATATATTATACATATATTATACATATATTATACATATATTATACATATATTATACATATATTATACATATATTATACATATATTAAAAATAAATTTTAAAAAATCATGTGCAAATGCATTCGGAAAAGGGGGGTAAATCACTGGTTGTGAGTTGTTAACCACTGGTTGTGAGTTGTTAACCACTGGTTAGTTGTGGTTTAACCATTGGTTGTCTTTGATCTAACCACTGGTTAAGTGTGGTTTAACCATTGGTTGTCTTTGGTTTAACCACTGGGTGTCTGTGGTTCAACCACTGGTTGTCAGTGGTTCAACCACTGGTTGTCCGTGGTTCAACCACTGGTTGTCTGTGGTTCAACCACTGATTGTCTGTGGTTCAACCACTGGTTGTCTGTGGTTCAACCACTGGTTGTCTGTGGCTCAACCATTGGTTGTCATTGGTTTAACCATTGGTTGTCTTTGGTTTAACCACTGGTTAGTTGTGGTTCAACCACTGGTTGTCTGTGGTTCAACCATTGGTTGTCTTTGGTTTAACCACTGGTTGTCTGTGGTTCAACCACTGGTTGTCTGTGGCTCAACCATTGGTTGTCTTTGGTTTAACCACTGGTTAGTTGTGGTTCAACAATTGGTTAGTTGTGGTTCAACCACTGGTTGTCTGTGGTTTAACCACTGGTTGTCTTTGATTTAACCACTGGTTGTCTGTGGTTTAAACATTGGTTGTCTTTGGTTTAACCACTGGGTGTCTGTGGTTCAACCACTGGTTGTCAGTGGTTCAACCACTGGTTGTCCGTGGTTCAACCATTGGTTGTCTGTGGTTCAACCACTGATTGTCTGTGGTTCAACCACTGGTTGTCTGTGGTTCAACCACTGGTTGTCTGTGGCTCAACCATTGGTTGTCATTGGTTCAACCACTGGTTTTCTGTGGTTTAACCATTGGTTGTCTTTGGTTTAACCACTGGTTAGTTGTGGTTCAACCACTGGTTGTCTGTGGTTCAACCATTGGTTGTCTTTGGTTTAACCACTGGTTGTCTGTGGTTCAACCACTGGTTGTCTGTGGCTCAACCATTGGTTGTCTTTGGTTTAACCACTGGTTAGTTGTGGTTCAACAATTGGTTAGTTGTGGTTCAACCACTGGTTGTCTGTGGTTTAACCACTGGTTGTCTTTGATTTAACCACTGGTTGTCTGTGGTTTAAACATTGGTTGTCTTTGGTTTAACCACTGGATGTCTGTGGTTGAACCACACACACCACTCTCCCAATCTTTCCCTAACTTCCTTCAACTCAAACAAAGTTAATTCACACGAGTTAAAAAGTTAGTCAGAAATAAGGTAAAGTTACTATCTAGCACACAGACCATTCATTTAAATGAGAATTACAAACTGGAATGGCAGGAATTGAAGACTAGTCGGGAATTGAGAAATAAAAATTATAATATTTTTTTTTCGTAAATAATATTAAATTATATTATTATAAATATTATCCCATATTATTTTATATTATTTCAATATTAAATATAAAATATATTCAGTTATTATCGTTTAAATACTAACCTATTTATTAGTGAAAATAATAAATTTGTAAATTATCAATTACACCAATAGTAGTTTCTAATAGTTTCGCCACTATTTAATAACGGTATCGATACCTCTTTCTAATACTATACAATCTAGCTTTTATAATTATTATATACTTTGTACTTATATGATCGAAAATGTGGAACTGTCCGTTAACTCGGAACTTAGACTTTTCTCGCATAGGAATAATTTAATGAAATAATACCAAGAAGTAATTATTTTTTATATCATCTATTTTCAAGATGATTTCTAACCATTGCTATAGAAATGAATGTAACTGTGACAATAGAGAATAGTAAAGAGATATACAAACGAAATAACAGTAGAAAGCCTTTCTAACTCCCCCAGATGAAACTGATTTATTTGCTGCAATCTAAGAGTTTTTCCCTGGATTAGCACTTTAAGACATCATCTTTCTCTTTTTGTGTCGTCAAATCCCCATTGGTTCTGCAATCACTTGACCTATTTGCCCTCCCCCCGATTGAAAGATAATTCGCCACATCACCAATGATCTTATAGGAGATTTCCTCCACCCACCTGGAAAATGAGCACCCATTCGCTAGGATGGGGGGAAATAATACCAAAGTTACTCTGGCAACAACTAGCGCTTCCTTAGCCACTAGATGAAGTACTTTAGGAATACTTTCATCTCATCATCTGTCTTTTAGGCATCCACTGTGTTATTGGAACACCATCTCAGAATGATACCTGTAGCCATGATGCCATAGATCTAGAAGTTATAAAAGAGGATCTAGTGTTGCTATATGTATCCATGATATAAGAGACATAGCATTTGAAAAATGAAGCTGGTACTATCACATGTATCCCTGATACAAGAGACTTCTAAAGTTTGAAGAGAGAATCTGGTATCCATTCTACAAATCTCAATCCATATTTTGCCGCTGCTTCTTTCTCTCTCAATAGATTTCCAATTTTGTTCTCTTCCACTCGGCTGACCCCTTCCAATGTCCTTAATTTCTCTATTAACATCTGTGGCAGCAGTTAAAGGACACCTCTTCCAATGTCCTTAATTTCTCTATTAACATCTGTGGCAGCAGTTAAAGGACACCTCTTCCAATGTCCTTAATTTCTCTATTAACATCTGTGGCAGCAGTTAAAGGACACCTCTTCCAATGTCCTTAATTTCTCTATTAACATCTGTGGCAGCAGTTAAAGGACACCTCTTCCAATGTCCTTAATTTCTCTATTAACATCTGTTGCAGCAGTTAAAGGACACCTCAAGTCCTTTAATTCCCCCATACCCATTTTACCTCTGACGCTTCGGCTGATTTATCGTACTTATACATTTCACAGGGGGGGAGGATGGAGGGGGGAGCGTAAAGTAGAGAGGGAGGGGGGTTTGCATCGTGACAAGTTATTCTCGTGACTGCCATTCACGCGTCCTTGCCTCTTCCCCATTCGTTGTGAGGCAGGAAACACTTAAAGCTGATTCCTCTTCGGAGGGGACGGAACATCCGGGGAAGAAACCGCCAAAGCCACGCCTTTTCCCTCCTGCAGTACTTCACAAAATAACTCCGGTACTTCCTGCAAAGTCTTTTCCTAACATGGCAATAAGATGCACCGTCTGCTCCATATCCCCCCCCCCTCCGCCTCCCACCCCTTCATCTCACCCCCAATGGAGAATCAAACCCGCCTTTGAATAGCACCCAAAACATTTTAATTAAAGAACCTCCAACTCAATTACTTGATTTCCAAGATAACATTGGAGTAAAGGATCAAATATCTTAGGCCTAGGAACCACATATCTTAGGCCTTAAAAACCACATATCTTAGGCCTAGGAACCACATATCTTAGGCCTAGAACCACATATCTTAGGCCTAGGAACCACATATCTTAGGCCTAGGAACCACATATCTTAGGCCTAGGAACCACATATCTTAGGCATAGGAACCACATATCTTAGGCCTAGAAACCACATATCTTAGGCCTAGGAACTATATGTCTTAGGCCTAGGAACCACATATCTTAGGCCTAAAAAACCACATATCTTAGGCCTAGGAACCACATATCTTAGGCCTAGGAACCACATATCTTATGCCTAGGAACCACATATCTTAGGCCTAGGAACCACATATCTTAGGCATAGGAACCACATATCTTAGGCCTAGAAACCACATATCTTAGGCCTAAAGAACCACATATCTTAGGCCTAGAAACCACATATCTTAGGCCTAAAGAATCACATATCTTAAGCCTAAAGAACCACATATCTTAGGCCTAAAGAACCACATATCTTAGGCCTAAAAAACCAAATATCTTAAGCCTAAAGAACCACATATCTTAGGCCTAAAGAACCACATATCTTAGGCCTAAAAAACCACATATCTTAGGCCTAGAAACCACATATCTTAAGCCTAAAGAACCACATATCTTAGGCCTAAAGAACCACATATCTTAGGCCTAAAAAACCACATATCTTAGGCCTAGAAACCACATATCTTAGGCCTAAAGAATCACATATCTTAAGCCTAAAGAACCACATATCTTAGGCCTAAAGAACCACATATCTTAGGCCTAAAAAACCACATATCTTAAGCCTAAAGAACCACATATCTTAGGCCTAAAGAACCACATATCTTAGGCCTAAAAAACCACATATCTTAGGCCTAGAAACCACATATCTTAAGCCTAAAGAACCACATATCTTAGGCCTAAAGAACCACATATCTTATGCCTAAAAAACCACATATCTTAGGCCTAGAAACCACATTTCTTAAGCCTAAAGAACCACATATCTTAGGCCTAAGAACCACATATCTTAGGCCTAAAGAACCACATATCTTAGGCCTAAAAAACCACATATCTTAGGCCTAGAAACCACATATCTTAAGCCTAAAGAACCAGATATCTTAGGCCTAGGAACCACATATCTTAAGCCTAAAAACCACATATCTTAGGCCTAAAAACCACATATGTTAGGCCTAGAAACCACATATCTTGGGCCTAGAAACCACATATCTTAGGCCTAAAAAACCACATATCTTAGGCCTAAAAAACCATATATCATAGGCCTAGGAACCACATATCTTAGGCCTAAAAAACCACATATCTTAGGCCTAAAAAACCACATATCTTAGGCCTAAAAAACCATATATCATAGGCCTAGGAACCACATATCTTAGGCATAAAGAACCACATATCTTAGGCCTAGGAACCACATATCTTAAGCATAGGAACCACATATCATGTTACCTGATGTATCTAATACCATTACCCTAATATCTAATACCATTACCCTAATCTCTAATACCATTACCCTAATATCTAATACCATTACCCTAATCTCTAATACCATTACCCTAATATCTAATACCATTACCCTAATCTCTAATACCATTACCCTAATATCTAATACCATTACCCTAATATCTAATACCGTTACCCTAATATCTAATACCATTACCCTAATCTCTAATACCATTACCCTAATATCTAATACCATTACCCTAATCTCTAATACCATTACCCTAATATCTAATACCATTACCCTAATATCTAATACCGTTACCCTAATATCTAATACCATTACCCTAATATCTAATACCATTACCCTAATATCTAATACCGTTACCCTAATATCTAATACCATTACCCTAATATCTAATACCATTACCCTATAGTCCTAATTCCCTATTCAGTGTACCATGTTTCCGTACTTAATTTCAAGGCTTAAATCTCTAAATCTGGAGGTAGGTATCTTACAGTGATTACAAATTAGGGCAGAATTCGTTAGAAGCTAACCTGCTTTTGGTGTAGTTAATCACACTGTAGTCACTGTACTAGAGAGTTAGTAAAGAGTAAAGGAAGAGTAGAGAGAGAGAGTGGAAGAAGAGAGTTAATAAAGAGTAAAAGAAGAGTAGAGAGAGAGAGAGAGGAAGAAGAGAGTTAGTAAAGAGTAAAGGAAGAGTAGAGAGAGAGAGAGTGGAAGAAGAGAGTTAGTAAAGAGTAAAAGAAGAGTAGAGAGAGAGAGAGAGGAAGAAGAGAGTTAGTAAAGAGTAAAGGAAGAGTAGAGAGAGAGAGGAAGAAGAGAGTTAGTAAAGAGAGGAAGAAAAGAATAAAGGAAGAGGGAGAAGAGAGTTAGTAAAGAGTAAAGAAAGAGTAGAGAGAGGAAGAAGAGAGTGAGTGAAGAATAAAGAAAGAGTAGAGAGAGGAAGAAGAGAGTTAGTGAAGAATAAAGAAAGAGTAGAGAGAGGAAGAAGAGAGTTAGTGAAGAATAAAGAAAGAGTAGAAAGAGGAAGAAGAGAGTTAGTAAAGAGTAAAGAAAGAGTAGAGAGAGGAAGAAGAGAGTTAGTGAAGAATAAAGAAAGAGTAGAGAGAGGAAGAAGAGAGTTAGTGAAGAATAAAGGAAGAGTAGAGAGAGGAAGAAGAGAGTTAGTGAAGAATAAAGAAAGAGTAGAAAGAGGAATAAGGGAGTTAGTAAAGAGTAAAGAAAGAGTAGATAGAGAAATAAGGGAGTTAGTAAAGAGTAAAGAAAGAGTAGAGAGGGGAATAAAATATTTAATAAATAACAAATTAAAGAAGGAAAAAATAAAGAAAGATTAAAAAGAACAAAGACAAAGTACAATCAACTCTTGTCAGTATTTCTAGTTTGCAAATTATCATAGTTACTCATCTTGTAATTATCAGTTAACAAAATTATCATTTTGAAAGCACCATAGAAATGTATATGGAATACAATATAGTTTTCGTTATATTCAAGCATACATTGTTTTGGTAATGAATTAATAATGAATATGATAAAACTATTATTGTGTGAATTCAGATCTTATATTCCGATGTTGCGTTTGGAAAAAAACTTAAGGAAGTGGGAAAAGTGAAAATTTGTTGATGTAATGTTGCTCTAAAATTAATATATTTCAATAATATGGAGTGAAAATTAAATAATGATTCTGCATCCAAGATGACTGCCACCCAAACTGTTTGTAATTAAAATACTGTCCTAACTTCCTTATTCCGTGAACTGTGAGTGTCTCATTCGGAAGTGAATTAGTGACGTCCCGCCCATTAAGTGACATTTCAAATCGGTTTCAACACTTTGTTGATAAATAAATATATTTTATTGATTATTTGACAATTTGTATCGGTGATACAGCTATATAAAAACAATTTCATTAATTGTATCTGTGATACAGCTCTACAATAACTACTTGATTAATTGTATCTGTGATACAGTTCTACAATAACTATTTGATTAATTGTATCTGTGATACAGCTCTACAATAACTACTTGATTAATTGTATCTGTGATACAGCTCTACAATAACTATTTGAGTAATTGTATCTGTGATACAGCTCTACAATAACTACTTGATTAATTGTATCTGTGATACAGCTCTACAATAACTACTTGATTAATTGTATCAGTGATACAGCTCTACGATAAATATCTGATTAGTTGTTACAATTATAGTTCTGTTACTTGATTTCTTTTAAAATCTTATCCTAATTAATTCTCGGAGTTGTATCTCCTCTTAACTTCTATGGCCCCACCATAATATCATGCCCCCTTCAATCTCCTATGGCCCCATCATAACTTTATCTCTCAATCTTCTATGGCCCCACCATACCATAACTTCCCCCCCTCAATCATCTATGACCCCCCATTACTTCCCCCCCCCCTTCAATCTTCTATGGCCCCACCATACCTTTCTCTCTGAATCTCCCATGGCCCCACCATAACTTTCCCACCGTTCAAATAATATATTCTATTTACCATAGTCTGTCTTTACTGTTATTAATGCTCTCAGCTAAAACAAATAAGTGATGGTTGTTTTTAAAGCTTCAGTTCACGGGCCCTAGCATTCCATCTTGCTTTAAGTAAGTAAATAATGTTGCACAGTCGAGTACACGATGTACTGGCACTAAGATGTACTGGAACTAAGATGTACTGGAACTAAGATGTACTGGAACTAAGATGTACTGGAACTAAGATGTACTGGAATTAACATGTACTGGAAATAAGATGTACTGGAACTAAGATGTACTGGAACTAAGATGTACTGGAACTAAGATGTACTGACAATAGAACTAAGATGCACTGGCATTAGAACTAAGATGTACTGGCAATAGAACTAAGATGTACTGGCAATAGAACTAAGATGTACTGGCAATAGAACTAAGATGTACTGGCAATAGAACTAAGATGTACTGGCATTAGAACTAAGATGTACTGGCATTAGAACTAAGATGTACTGGCATTAGAACTAAGATGTACTGGCATTAGAACTAAGATGTACTGGAACTAAGATGTACTGGCAATAGAACTAAGATGTACTGGCATTAGAACTAAGATGTACTGGCATTAGAACTAAGATGTACTGGAACTAAGATGTACTGGCATTAGAACTAAGATGTACTGGCATTAGAACTAAGATGTACTGGCATTAGAACTAAGATGTACTGGCATTAGAACTAAGATGTACTGGCATTAGAACTAAGATGTACTGGCATTAGAACTAAGATGTACTGGCATTAGAACTAAGATGTACTGGAACTAAGATGTACTGGCAATAGAACTAAGATGTACTGGCATTAGAACTAAGATGTACTGGCAATAGAACTAAGATGTACTGGCAATAGAACTAAGATGTACTGGCAATAGAACTAAGATGTACTGGCAATAGAACTAAGATGTACTGGCACTAAGATGTACTGGCACTAAGATGTACTGGCACTAAGATGTACTGGCATTAGAACTAAGATGTACTGGCAATAGAACTAAGATGTACTGGCAATAGAACTAAGATGTACTGGCACTAAGATGTACTGGCACTAAGATGTACTGGCAATAGAACTAAGGTCACATTTTTAGTTATTTATTTCCAATATTACGGTATCACATTATTTACCAATTTTTAATCAATGACTTCATTCAGCAAATAATTTTGACCATTATTATCATGACATATAAGTATATTTATTAAAATATACCATTTTATAGTTGTGTGCTGGGTACATGAGTACCTACACTCATATATTTTATTACTATCTAATGTTCAATAAGGGGGGGGGGGTTTCATTTGGAGATGCAATCCGCACCTGGTGTGTGCTTAAAGTGGGGGGTGGGGGGGAAGGAATATGGAGGTAGGGGGGGGGGGGTTGTTGACGATGAGACTTAGACTGGTGCTTGAACATGTTCCACTATTTTGAGAAGAGGGCAAACCAACGGTTAATATTAAAGAAGAAAATACAATGGGAAACAGGAAAATAAATCACAATGGGAAACAGGAAAATAAATCACAATGGGAAACAGGAAAATAAATCACAATGGGAAACAGGAAAATAAATCACAATGGGAAACAGGAAAATAAATTACAATGGGAAACAGGAAGATAAATTACAATGGGAAACAGGAAAATAAATTACAATGGGAAACAGGAAAATAAATTACAATGGGAAACAGGAAAATAAATTACAATGGGAAACAGGAAGATAAATTACAATGGGAAACAGGAAAATAAATCACAACTTAACAATAGTTATTCACTCGACAATAGATAATTGATTATAATTCATTTTAGATAAGCAATAGCTATACATTATTTAGTTACTCATAAGTAGGGACATTGTACGAAGTGGTGAAAAGACGGTACATCTTTTCTAAGAGAGTTCTGAGAGAGTTATGAGTGACTAAAGGAGACTGAACTCTCACTTGAAGAGGTAAAAGTGGCCCTTGTGTCTCTCATTTACCTGCCTAATCTTTAACTGAAAAGAATCATAGTGTGGGGAGCATATCGCTCATTAAGGTTAATAACGGTATATTTCTAAGTGTTCATATCGCTCATTAATTTCAATAACGGTATATTTCTAAGTGTTCATATCGCTCATTAATTTAATTTCAATAACGGTATATTTCTAAGTGTTCATATCGCTCATTAATTTAATTTCAATAACGGTATATTTCTAAGTGTTCATATCGCTCATTAATTTCAATAACGGTATATTTCTAAGTGTTCATATCGCTCATTAATTTAATTTCAATAACGGTGTATTTCTAAGTGTTCATATCGCTCATTAATTTAATTTCAATAACGGTATATTTCTAAGTGTTCATATCGCTCATTAATTTCAATAACGGTATATTTCTAAGTGTTCATATCGCTCATTAATTTCAATAACGGTATATTTCTAAGTGTTCATATCGCTCATTAATTTCAATAACGGTATATTTCTAAGTGTTCATATCGCTCATTAATTTCAATAACGGTATATTTCTAAGTGTTCATATCGCTCATTAATTTCAATAACGGTATATTTCTAAGTGTTCATATCGTTCATTAATTTCAATAACGGTATATTTCTCTGTACTTAATAATTTAATGTACTTATGAAGCAAACATTTATTATTTATAATTATACCAACTGAAATACGAATAAATAATAATTCTCTTCATACATTTTAATTAAGATTTTATTGCCTTTCCTTCTGATTTTGTGCTCAAATTTGAAATATAAATTCGGAACTTTCATTCATTCTATAGCTCTTGTACAAATTTCAATTTGTTATCAATTCGAAATCCGGAATAAGATAAATGGTGGCTATCTACTGTTGCATTGAAATTTGTATAAAGGCTATGTTTGATTGAGAGGTATTCGAATTTTGGGTTTTTCGTGTTTGAACTGTTCGAAATATAGATCAAAATTTGGAATTTCGATATTTCAGAAGTTTTCTATTTTCTCCTATTTTGGAATTTTAGAAACTTGAAATTTTAGAAAATTGATATTTTAGAAAATTGACATTTTAGAAAATTGACATTTTAGAAAATTGACAATTTAGAAAATTAATATTTTAGAAAATTGGTATTTTCTAAAATTGTCATTTTATAAAATTGTCATTTCATAAAATTGTCATTTCATAAAATTGTCATTTTAGAAAATTGTCATTTTAGAAAATTGTCATTTTAGAAAATTGACATTTTAGAAAATTGACATTTTAGAAAATCGATATTTTGTAATTTTATAATTCCTGTATCTTTGCTTCACTCCCAAACTCATTCAAATACGTTTTGACACAATTTTCGTCGCCTTGAAACTCATTGCAAATTAATCTATGGAACACCACAAGTTTGGCCATGAAATTTTAGTTCGACATCCATTAAAGTTAGGAAGTGAATGTATAGCAGAGAGAGTAACTGACATCGATATTATAAAGGGGACCTAATAGCCAGCTGTAGACACTAGACAGAGGCCTGTAGACACTGTAGATAGAGACCTGTAGACACTGTAGATAGAGGCCTGTAGACACTGTAGATAGATGCCTGTAGACACTGTAGATAGAGAACTGTAGACACTGTAGATAGAGGCCTGTAGCAATGTAGATAGAGGCCTGTAGACACTGTAGATAGAGGCCTGTAGACACTGTAGACAGAGGCCTGTAGACACTGTAGATAGAGACCTTTAGACACTGTAGATAGAGGCCTGTAGACACTGTAGATAGAGAACTGTAGACACTGTAGATAGAGAACTGTAGACACTGTAGATAGAGGCCTGTAGACACTGTAGACAGAGGCCTGTAGACACTGTAGACAGAGGCCTGTAGACACTGTAGACAGAGGCCTGTAGACACTGTAGACAGAGGACTGTAGACACTGTAGATAGAGGACTGTAGACACTGTAGATGGTGAGGCCTGTGAATAATATTCCCTAATATCCAATGATTTCTTAGTCGCTAATTCACAATCGTTTGTCATCTGTACGAATGGTGGGGTTTGAGTTTTAGAACCAATGGAGACTCTGACAGGAGGTTCCATCACCTTGTCAGCAGATCTAAAAACTGTCACGGAATTGATGGCTCTGTTGCAGAAAGAAACTTCTTGAGATAAATCGAGGAGAAATGTCT